>PKRV01000459.1:607043-655605 GCA_003709505.1 Hyphantria cunea | reverse complement strand
TAAATCTAAAAAAAAAAAAAAAAAACTAACAGCATTAGCACTTACCACGTGGTTACCCAGTAAAATGTACGTAGTGCGCTAAAACTGTAATGTTGGTAGAATTTATGCATCCCTAATAATTGCTTACTGTAATGGATGGAATGAATATAGATAATGAGATGGAATAATATTATACACAATACATCGGCACGCCGTAAACTGATGTCTACGACCTGATCGATATCAGACCATAGGTCGTGATATTATAAGGTAGACTATAAAGAATAGGTACAATAGGAGATAGGTACTTAGAACCCTTTCATTAATAGGTACTTATCTTGCCTTCACATTCCTGTTAGGGATTTAATTAAGACTACATTTGTATTGTATGCTAACATTTTTGTGTTATTATCATAATGTTTCTTTTGTTTTGGCTGCTAAACTCTACTTTAAGGTATATGCTTATGATTATTTATTAATACTGTATCTAAACATAGGGTAATATTTTTAAGCATTGTGATTGTGTTTCTCTAATATGCATGTGTCCTGAATATATCTAATTGATCTGTCGTGGTTTTATCTAATGACAATTATGCTTAACTAGAATGGTGTTATAAATAGAGAAAATGGAATAAAATAAAAATTAAATCAATTCTACTTTATAAAGTGAACTCTACTAATGATTATTCGAGTTATATTGTTTTCTAAATATAAATTATATTTCCTCAATATATGTGTATACATAACTATTTATTAAAATATTTAATCCAATCAATACCTATTCAATGAACAAATGACACAAAATTCGAGGAAATTGTTGAATTGCGTCGTAGAACTAGACAGACCGCTCGGAATGAATTCCTTACGTAGGCTCTATTTAACATAACGACAAATACTAAAATATTTCATAAAGGCCTATGCAACTTTTTGGGAAGTTCGTATCATTTATAAGAAACAATTAAGTCTCTAAAAGACAACCCATCAGAGATATTGCAATTGCTATTTTGTTCTAGGCATTATTAAAAAATATATATCCATTGATTTCATGACGGATATCGACAGTATTTTGTTCGTGTTCACAGAACCTTTTAGCTAATTAATACCCACTGAAGTTAGCGTTTTTTAGGTTAAGGTACAGCTGCCACGGTTGATACATAGATTAGTGCCCAAATCTTTTTCTTGCATGTTGAAAGCCCTCCTGAAGATGCCACGGCTTCATACTAAAGGTTACAGGCATACCCTTTAAGTTTAAAATTCTAAAGCATACTAGAGCGAATACGTTCTAGTAAATATACAAGCAATATAGTTATGTATGTTTACAAATTGGAGGTGGCTATTGAAGTGAAAATTTATTTGCTCAGCCAACGTGAACAGAAGCTCAACGTCGGGTATGCGTAGTATTCAGTGAACAGGGCAGATCCGTAAAATTCGATCGCATGCGTACCATCATTAGTTCCTTACGAATTTATTTAGTTCGCATTTTTTTTGCATATTCATTGGGCAATCAAGATGACGGGTTTTAACAGTGACGCAGCTGTTCACTCCTGCAGATCCAAACTGTTAGAACTATGCTAAAGTGCCATAGCTTTTCGTTTCTTCTTACCATTTTCAGATCATCTCTTTTTTTGTCTTGGGGCTCCCAACTTTTCCCAACCTATTGTTGATTCCCGGTCACCATTCCGATTTACTATTAAAGTGGCTACAAATATAAATTCGTATTATACATTAGTCTGCAAATACATTGCGCACCTGAGAGTTTAAGCAGCAATAACCCTAATGGTACATTTAATCAGAAAACGTGAAACGGGATATATTTTATTTTAAACCAATAACATTCAATCCAACAATTGTTGGTGCGCAATCACGAAATGAACCCGGTTGCCAAAATCATAGTGACCTACATTTATGAAAAGAGAAATTGAAGACGAATGAAATCCTGATAGATATTCATTGAACCCAGCAAATTGGGTTTTGATGTGGGTTTTGTTAAAAATAATTGGTTAGTTAAAGATTTGATATTCGAAAACTTAAATAAAAGTTTGTAAATTATAATAGTATATAACAAAAAGCAATAAATATTGCACTATTTTATTAATTTTAATATATATTTATTAAACGATAACCTTCATGCCGGAAATGTTGACGCTATGTTGTTTCACCCGAATTATGATCTGTCGACGTGCACTAGAATGGGAACACATCTAGGTATATAAGGATCAAATCCAATGATCACGTATCATTGCTGGTGTGCTGCAGCAGTTTGCTATCTCGATTGCCCTCGTCGCCGCGGCCGCACGAATCGTCCATAGTGTGAAAAAAAAAGGAAAACCTATAGAAATTGATTATTTTTCTCTTACTAAGCTGTTCTCTAGTCATATAATGAAAACTATTGCAATGTAATTTCGTAACCATCATTGTTGCTCCGTTTGTATATGTGTGCGTGAGTTTTTTGTGTTTTTTAAATGTTTTTTAGTGTTTTCTGTTCCGTATATTTGACATAATTGAAATTATTTTAGTTATATATATATATTGTTTTTGTATTTTTTTCTTTTTGTTTTTTTATATTGAATAGGAGGCAAAAGAGCACACGTATCGCCTGATGGTAAGCGATTATTACCGCCCGTGGACCTGCAACAACAGAGGCGTCATATGTGCGTTGCCTGCCTTTGGAGGTTGATATGAGGAGTTAGGGTATAGGCCTCCGGTATCCTCATTCACTCGGTGAAATACAACGTAGGCGCTGTATCACTCCGGGTTTCTGTGAGGCCGTGGTATCACTCCAGTCGAGCCAAAATATTCATGCCCAAGTGTGGCTCTCCCATGGTAACGGTATTTCATCTCCATGTGTTTCTGAGAAGAGTCTATCTGTCTAATTATCCAAGCCCTAGGATTTCTATGTCCTTTTGATAAACAAAACTCTAAAATACAGTAATTTTAGCCGAGTTCTTCATATACATTCTCATAAATATAGAGCGAGGACTTGGTCAGATTGTTAATTTCCATAAAAAGGCCACAATTCATACTTCGATAATGCCCAGTTTTTCATCCTGGAATGGAGTCTATTTCTACTTTAACAACAATTATCCTAATAGCCCCATTAGTTCGTTAGAGGGTCACATGAACCTGAACGATTATCCAATGAATAGCCATGCACGTTGCACCAAGGTTGCCTATTCATTACTCGCTCAGCAGACAAAGACTACTTATTATACACACCTATAGCGTGCACTTTACGGCTTTATAAGCTACTACTAGCTTATGCCGCGGTTCTACCCGCATGTATGTTGGTTATTACGGTAAAGAGTATCCTACGTCATTCTTAAAGAATCAAAGTTTATCCATAATAAATTTCATTGAAACCGGTGCAGCGGTTTTGCCGAGAAAGCCTAAAAGACAGAAAGTTTCTTCGAATGTATAATATTGGTATTGAATTATTGTTCGGTTAGAGAGGTAACACATTGAAACAGTCACGGTTAGGTTAATTTTGCAATAGATATTTTAAGTGCCACTGTTGCTTCTTCCACATATGGCAACAAAACATACTACAGCGCCATCTATTGAATACACATCGAACTACGGACTAACTACTTAACTAATTTTTTTTTAAATCTTTATTTACGGAGCTCACTACTTATTCCATATTGCGATACAGAAATTAAGGAAAGTCCTATATGCAGCAGTGGGCCACTAAAGATTTGATTATTAATTCGTCGAATTAGGAGCGTATATGTTTTACTGGGAGAGAAACTCACCTTCTCGCTGCCAACATATCATTTACCATAAAAACATTCTTAAGGATTCGTCGCAACTAAGGAAACAGCTGAGGCGAATAAAAAATCAAAAGTAAAATTAATTTATTTATTTGGTAAGAATTTGGTTCATAATAAAGTAATAAGGTGGGTATTGTAAATAACAAACTACATTAATAATAAATAGCTATAACTACTGGGCGTGAGTTTTCAGATTTTTACAGACGGTATATGAACTTATAACAGCACACGATTATTCCTTCAGCGTTCGTCGCCACTCGTAACAGAATCGCCGAGTGTATAGAAATACGTGGAATTACGATAAAATCGTCGCGATTCTATCGCCCCTAAAGATGGCCCCTTAGCGCGTTTAGTTATTTACGCTACAAGGTATCCTCCTAAAATAAATTATCTGACACAAGTTTATACATAATAATTTATGACTTCCGAATACAACTGTTTTAGCTGTGATCTCGAGACCCAAGAGAAAGCATAACTAATTGTTAAATTTTATGAAGGTGATTTTTGGTTCATCTTGTTGACAAAACAGGTCATTATCACATAAATATTATTAATATAAATAAATATGACTTTAGAATTTATTATGCTTTGGAAATGATTAATGACTAACAAATACAGAAATTAATAAATTACAGATTAATGACTAACATATACAGAAATTAATAAATCATTACTTTTCTATCACTCCATACTTATTTTCTACAAAATAATCTTAGTGGCAAGGTTTTACAATCACAATGTTGAATGCATAACATGAACTGCAACATTGCATATATTAGTTATAGAAATAAAGAAATATTTAAATACATACTTTGGGTCAGCGCCGACGGACGCGTTACATTTTAAATTTAACCTAAAGAGCTTCAGAATACAAACAACTGACGCAAGGAAATAAGACCAACAATCGCGTCGTTTTATTTCGTTGAATCAACTACACTTTTACTCCGTCCGTCGGCTCTGACCCTTATTTCCATCAAATTAAGAACTATAAAAGATCTAAATTAGAATACAATAATTTTACGAAAAAGGAACTGTTCAAAGCCAAATATTAATGTTCATAAGCTGAGATAAAAACACAGTGAAAACTTATTTTTTACTTACTTCAAAAGGAGGTTCTATTTTCATTTATTCAAAAATTAACAAAGAACAAAATTGACAAGAAACTTTTTTAGTCAATCTATGGAAACACTTTAATAATTACATTATTTTTTTTAATGAAAATGCCATGGATTAATGTCATTAAATAGAATGAATTAGAATGAATTAAGATAACTTCTTTTCTTTCTTTCTTTTTTTTTTCTTTCTTTCTTTCTTTCTTTCTTTTCTTTCTTTCTTTTTTTTCTTTCTTTCTTTCTTTTCTTTCTTTCTTTTTTAAAAGACAACTCCCGCATTAGGAATATACATTCCTCTATCGCGGGGATCTTCACAAACATACATGAAACGGACAAAAAGTACACCCAGATTTAGAACAACAATTTATGGACCACACAAAGTGTTGTCCCATGTAGGATTTGAACCTACAACACTTGACGCAGTTGGAAGCGGTGTGGCGACCACTGAAACCACTAGGCCAGCCGTGTAGTCGAATTACTTATATATAAAGTATGTTAAACTACTAAACTTTTAAATCTAGTCTTTCAAAATATACATTAAATATTAACAATAACATTTTCACATATTCTGTTGCAAAAACTTTCTTTCATTTATACAATTTTCCAACTCATCATGATAGTTCTCCAACTTGGCATCAAAACCAGGACTTTGTATGTCATAGTCAAAGCTATTTCCCGTAATAACCTTCTCTTGGTTTAGAGTGGAATCAAATCGGACTTTCTTTCCGGGAGTATTTGTTTTGTTATGAGAAATATCAGCATTGTCACTGCGTTCTTTCAGCGGAGTGATATTCATATTAAGGTGTGTATTTTTTAGTGTTTTAACGGTTTCATATTGATGTTCGTCATCAATTTCTTCTATTTCAATTTCATCAGAGTTGTCTAAATTTAATGCAGGATTTTCAATACCCGTTTCCTTGGGTACAGTTGTTGGTTTAGGAGCTTTTCTTGACACTTCATAAGGGTTTAAACTTATATTGTTTTCAGATTTTTGTCCTTTAAAGGTCTTTTTTAATGTTTTATAAACTTTTTTAGAAAATTTATTGCCAACTTTTAAGAATGAACTTTTAGATTTATTATTTTTACTGTCATTGGATTCATTAGAACTGTTTTGATACGAGTTTTTATTTAAGTTCATGATATCTACAGCACTGAAATGTGAAACATCGTGACCGAGAATTCTGCTTTGTTTGTTGAAATCATTCATTTCTTCAATATTTTCATACAGTGGACTTTCAGATCTATAATGATCTACGTTCTCATATTCATGATGACCGTCGAGAGATTCATTTACAGTGGATATGGTACTATTTGTGTCTCCAAACAATCTACGGGGTTCTAGCACTTTTTCACATGGTACAGGTGCTATAGCAGGTCTATTTAGAACTTCATCATTATATTCTAACTCAGGTTTTATTTCATCCAAGTTTAAAAATGGGTTTTGACTAGTTACGGGTTGAACTGTGTTAACTAAATTAGGATCTAAAAACGGATTCGTATTTTTATTATTACAAACTCTTTTCTTTTTAGTTATAATAGTTATAGTTTTAATTTCCATTATATTACTCTCATTCAAGTCATCATCGTAGAACAATGATTGGTTTGACAAGTTAGGTGATTCCAAAGCGAGTCTGTCTATGAAACTGAGATTCAAATTACTGGAATTATTCATGTTGTTTACAAATACTTGGTTAGTGATGCTTGTCTGAATATTAGTTATTGGTGATAATACATTTATGTTTTCATTTAAGGATTTTTGTTCTAATACTGATATACCTGAGTCTATTTCTTCATTACGCAAAGAAATATCCACTGCATTATTGTTTGGCATAACGGCTTCGGTGCAATTCATATTCTGTGTTGTGTTACTTAGTATACTAGGTAATTGGTCTCTTTGTGATGAATTTACTGATGAGTTCACGGAATTATTAACTGAGACTGGCCTTATAAGACTGACATTACTATAAACTGGTTCATTGACATCATTATTTGTAGTATTCAGATCAGCAACATTCTGTCTAACATTTTTTTTCACATTTTCTATCTCACGGGCTAAGAATTCGTTTACACAAACCTTATTAGCACCTAAATCTAATGCACAGTTCTCAAATGTGGTTGAATCTCCACAACTCCTTGTGCGTTTTCGTTTCTTAGTAGGTACTATTTCCATGGCGGTGTTGCATATAGGGTCTTCGTTCACAAGGAGATCCAACGCTGGGTTCAAGTACGCGTTCGGGCAAGGTACTGCTATTTTTCGTTTACTCTTTATAGGTTTCAGCTCAAATTGGTTATTGTCTATAGAGTCCATTACTATCTGAAAATGTTTAAGAAAATACGCATGTAGTATATCTCTATGTTATAGTCTCACCTTTGGATGAACTTTAATTGGTGTTGTCTCTTGAATTACGTTTATAGGTAATTTTAATATAATAGTACTTTTTTTTACTAAACTAATTATTCAAAACCTTTAAGAGAATATATAAGGTTTTGAATGCTGTATAAAACTTTAAAATTATAGATAGATACATTTTAATATAATATAAATGTGAGCGAATCAAAAAGTAATCTTACCTCGATTTTCTTTATGTTTTGTATCGTGCATTAAGAAAATAATGTAGTGTACTACTAAAAACACAATAATATTCAATATTTCATTATCTTTATAACAAAGAACAACACTTTTCATTCATAACTTTCCGTTTAAAAATAGTAAACAAAAAACCGGCAGGTGTTCATTGACCGTTAGGATTTGACAGTTACAGTAGAACTCGCTCCATGCGACTCGATGGTTCGATAGAAAATGTCGAATTATCGGACTGTATCAATACTTTGTTTACAATTACATTAATATTAATTATGTAAGGTTCCATTAATTTTAATTCCATTACTCAATTTACCCCTTTTCTTTTACTGATAATATTTCAATACTGATTAAATTAGCACTGGTCACATTGGTTCTGATGACAGTTTATTTTAGTAAGGCGGGAAAAACAAAAAAATATAAAGTTGTGTTTCTTCGCAATTTAGATGTTTTGTCTAATTATTTAGATTACTTGAATTTTTGTAACCGTAAAAAAATAATATATATGTATAATAGTTGTTGTGACATTCCAAAACTTACTTCTGTTTTTTTTAATTCAATAGTGATAAATCAGTTTAAACCGTTTCATAATTGAACGCGAGACTTGTAATATCAAAAGCAGCAGTGTTAGCGTTTGTGACTATGGCAGTCACAAACGCTACCGCTGCGCCACCAGGCAGTTTATTTGGTTTAGTTTCACCGGTTTTGATGTATCGGGTTTTATTCCTAGGTCGGTGGAAATGTCTGTATGATCTGCAAATATTTATTGCGGAGTTTAGGTGTTTTCTGTCTATAACATGTATGTATTCACAAAAATGAATCTTGCTATCATGCTAGGTACAATCTTTGCTTAGTTTGAAGATCGACGGCGATGTGTAATAGATGTCTGAAATATTTAAACATTAAAACAAATATTTTTCCTGAATGTTGAAATATATACACTGGGATTTCAAAATTTTATAAACAAAATTAAAACATCGTAATTATGTTTGCATAAAAATATATTTCTAGTCTAAATCACAATTTTCGACTCTTTGAATCAGTAAACCAAATCCCATTTTCGTAATACACCCACCATATCACAAACTTTTAAAAGGAATTAGGTACATTTTGAGATAAATCTAGGCTACTGTGCACGTAATGTTAAGTACGTCGATACCGCCACCCTATATGACTAATATTAGTGACGAAAAATTTACAAAGACGATATTTGAGTTCTTAAAACTGTTATAACCCCTGATCTTAATAACATTCCTTCTACGCTTAGAACAAATTTAAATTTAAATTAAAATAACTCAATGGTTATTATATACATCATCGGGTCTTTCAAAATTAGGTATTTTTTTCTCTAACTACCGACCTGCGGTAAAGGCGACAATGATATAATTCCAAAGCAATATACATACACTCAAAAATACTCTTTTTCCCTAAAAGGATAATCAGAGGCATATTCCATTTTGTAGGCTATTCTTTTAGTCACACTAATAAAAAATGTATAGGAAATTTTATTTGTCATGACATAGCAAAAAGCTGTCGAAATATTTCAATAATCTTGTCATATCAGCTCCTGAGGGCTTCCAAGCCTGATAATTACAAAGTCTGGATGTCTAGACAGTGTCACGTTAAATTTAAAAGTGTGAAAACAATTTTCGACATCAAATTTTTTCAGTTATTTAGCATGTTGCAATTTTTACAATTATTTTTAATATTTTTACTATTGTATATATTATATCTATTAAAAATATTTGCCTACTGTCTAAGCATGCTCTTACTGTTATGTTCGAATGTTGTACAATTTTAATAACTATTTTTTTTTATTAAAAATGATAATTTAGAGAGCAAGGAACGAAGAGAACAACGTAACAAAAATTATTATTTCGTTTCATTGAAGGTGACACATTTTTAAAAACTCTATAATTTAACAGTATTTTGGTTTTTCCTTTCTGGTTTATGATGCTCTGTCTAGCTCGAGATGTACCCACATATTATACAAATTCAAATCTATGAGTCTATGTACTTCATCCACCTACCTATAATTTCAATTCTTTTATTTGTAATAATAGTCATTTGACATCAACATTGGAAAGACAAAAATACTTTAAACCAACATAAAGATAAAACAACGACAATTTTTTTTGTAACCGTTTTGCCTATTGTATTTAATAGCAACGTTGGAGGTTCAAGGTTTGTTATCCATATTAAAGCACATATTTATCTACTAGGTATTTTCAGCAGATTTTTGCATGGATCTTTCGACTTTCTAACTTTGAAAATGATAAACTTTTCATAGAACTATTCACCCCTTACAATTGAAATTTCTAAAAATCCTTTCTTAGTAGTCAATTCAACATAAAAAGTATGAGCTGTCAAAATTTCATGTTTGTACCCCAGTAATTTAGGCACTGCGTTAATGAATGATTCATTCATGGCACTATTATATCTGTAGATAACTGTCTTTAGATGGCTTAATAATATTTTGTGTTTACAATATCTATGCTAATTTTATAACATTCATTAGTCAAGTCTTTCAATTTACCTATTCAAGTAGAATCAGCAATTCTGATTATTTATTAACTGCGTATTACGATTAACCTTTCAAAGTTTTTGACCTCAACTTATTTATATTAAGTAAATATTTTAAAGAGTGACAATTGGTAAAACCATATTATTATACATGGCTTGGGTTATATATGTCAAGTAAATATCAGGTTTGAAGAAACTAACACGCGAAATTGTTAACTGCTAATGGCCCTTATCAGCGTCGAAATTTTTTAACTTACTTCTTCTACGATATACTTAGGACGTATTCAAACTACGATTCATTCGTGTTTAAAAAATAGTGACGTAGCGATTAAGGCTAGCGGCTCTGAGCTCTTGTACGATATACTATGATCCCGAGACCTTTAAACAGGGCGTGAAAAAGAAATCTCCCTAAACCGTCATAGTTTGCGTCACTATGCTAAATTGATCACGTTCGCAATGAGGATGGTGGCCACCACTATTTGGCTTTTAGTTGTGTTTTCCATTAGGAGGAGTAAAGTCATTTTGGCAGCTATCTATGTAAAAAAAATAAGCCACGATGTATCACTATTTTTTTAACGCGAATGGGCTGTAGTGAATTAATGTAGCGAATGCATTATTTGAACTAAAATGCTCAAACTATGTTTATCGTCATTGAAGTTCTAATAACGCGTTAGTGAAATTATCTAGTATATATATATTGTAATTGGTTTCATACCAAAAAAAATATTTTAATGAAATATGGAACAAGCTTTCATGTGAGTTATTTACATGCAAATGAAGCCATTATTTGTAATAATCCTTTATTCTACCCCCAGCGAAAATTGTTAACTTTACGAATGCTTTTGTAAGTAATTAATACGTGTGTAATAAAATGACATATGTGCTTTTTGAGCTACATATGCTATTTTACCATTTAGGTTTTAATGAGCAATGTCAATACGAAATACTAAAATACTGGTCATCTCTTTTCTTTATGAGCGAAAGATAGCCGAAATGTTGCAACTACAAAAAAAAATTCTGCATTGTTACACATCACTGACGTTATGAGATTATTTGTTATAATAAATTAATGAATAGTTCAATTTATTTTAAATTTAAATAAAGAAATTACAAACGCTTAGATTGTTTCGTTATAATTTATTTCTTTACTTGACATAATGTGATTAATCTTAAATGTAATAATCACTTGAAATGTCGTTAATCATTTCAAATGGACATACATTTAGTTATGGTTTTCTATTACACAAAATATACGTGTAATCAATATTTATATCATATTTATCACCAATCATAAGCTTAAGTAGGAATAGAGCAACAACGAGATTATACGATTTTATTAAGCAAGTGTTTTTTCTAATTTATTAATGACGAGCTTTGGTACACGGTTCCACCCAAGTATATCACAAGTATATGGCTGATGGAGTGACAAAAATTAGCTTAAGTAACTCGCTGACAATATTTCCATTGGTATTTTTTCTAAATCGGTTTAATAGTTTAGATGCGAAAGCCTAACAAAGAAACTCACATTCGCATTTATAATATTAGCTAAGAAAAGTATTTGTCAGCTGTTTCGCTTTTAGATTTACATTTCGTCATCTAGATAATGTCAGGCAGAAGGAGGACTTCCCTTAAGGGGTTGTACTTATCTCCGGATTAGTCCATCCATGTCCATCCTTCCAAGATTCTTGATTGACTTTACGTATAAATTCTTTATGGTTAATCATATATGGTTCATAAGAGTTGCAACAACAAGGGAAAGCTGCGGGCGAAAACTAGTCTTTAATAAATTTGAATATCACTTACCAAAGTATTTTATTCTTACAATTTTCTAACAACACGCATAACGATACATCAATTTAGGAATGTATTCCCGGAAACATACAAACATTTCGAGAGGTTTTTTTTCACAAATACAATTTTTACTTTTATATTATGAGGAATGTATTCCGTGAAACATACAAACATTTCGAGAGCATTTTGTCACAAATAAAATTTTAAATTATGTTTTACTTATAAATAATTGAAATTTTATAGATTCCTTTATTTGCATTAGCGGTTTCTAAAGTAAATAAAAATGTATGCTCTACTTATGTCAAACATAACCTTGAATTATGTTTCTATTTGAATACGCAACTTTATGTACATATATTATATATTTAAATCAAAGTCGGCCATCTTGTTTAACGAATAAATAAGTCGAATATATAGCAATATAATCCACTACTGCACAAGCCTGAAATTCATATAATACATTATATTTAAATAGTTTTCAACAAATCGGCAGTTATGCGATAGCCGAATTATATCCGAAATTCAGGAATTTCAGTACACATTATTACAGCAAATATACTTTATATTTTACAAACATAAACCTGTTTGGTTATAAATTGAAAAAAAAAAGTCGTTATACATCTACGAGATACAATGATGTATGAACATATTAATTATACTGGTTTTATTATTTTTTTCACATAGTTATAACACTTCGCATATTTCCCTTTTATGTTTCTCTAGTATTAATTGACTTTTTGTGGTCAAATTCCAAGTTTTTTATATATTTAACCATTGTGTCCACACGATGGAATAAATATATACCATAGATATTTTTCTACATGTTTAATAAAAGTAAAACCAAAATGCATAGTTACTCTATGTAACCAACAGAACAACAAAACTAGACGGACAATATAATGAAAAAGGAAAACCTTTGCATGTAAATACATTCAGTAAATTATAATAAGCTTTACACTGAAGGAACTGTTATTGTTTAAAACAAATACTTCTTCAACTATAATACCAACAAGTTTTAAAAGATCAATGAACTTGTCATACTAGTCTATATCCAAGTTCTTGAAAGCTCGCTCCATTGCCTTTTCCCGCTTCTTGTCAGGTAAAGCCGCGATTCGCTGTTCTTCTTCAGCTTTGAAGTAAGGCTCCAAGAGCTGGAGTTGCTGCATGCATTTCTTGTGGAGGGTCTGTGTGTCTGGAAGTGTACCACCGTAGTCTGGAGGTAAAGACGATCGGGGCACGACTGTTTCATAGAATTTTTCTAAATCTTCGTTTTTATTGTGGAATTTAAGCTGAAATGATAAAATTAACGCTTTAAATTAACATGACAAAGTAAATATCATACCTAAGAAAAACTTGTGACGTAGTATCAGGCACATAATATTTAGATAATATAGTAGAAACATTGTCATAGATACTTCGAAAGGATCTTTATAGCATTTAAACCATTCAATACAAATCAACGGATTCTCTAGAACTCTCCAACACAAACCTATAATGTTTTTTTATGGAATATTGGCTGAGTAAACGAGCAGACGTATCGCGCGATAGTAAGCATGGACACCCGCAACACCAGAGGCGTCACAAGTGCATTGCCGGCCTTTGAGGGATGGGGGTAGCGGTTGAGATATGGGCTTCTGGTATCCTCTCTCAATCGGTAAAATACACCGTAAGAGAAGTTTCACACCGGTTTTTTGTAAGGCCGTGGTATCGCTCCGGTCGAGCCGGCCCATTCGTGCCGAAGGCTCTCCCACGGCGAATCTATCTATGATATAACTGACAGGTACCATAAATAAGTTAGAGTAACCTCAAGATTTAGATACGAAGAATATTATCCATACCTGTCATCAATGTAAGGAACATGTGGGTATGCAGTCACAGTTCATTTTGTAATCGTTATGTTAAATTTAAGAACCGATACAAACATATTTATAATATGTTCTTTTTAAATTAGATAGATTTTTACAATTGACGTCTACTATATTCACATACGTAAGAGGAAAATAAACGATGCTTATATTGTGGTAAATTCATAAATCAGAAATACGTACGCCAACAACTATGTAAATATTTTTTACAAAACATGTATCAACTACAGCCAACGATTATACAGCCTTGACACAGACCCTACCGAGCACGAATCACAAATATTTATTTATAAGGCATAATTATACGATCAACTGGTTTTCCATCGTCGAATATGACAAGGTTGAGATATCTCAAAGTCATGAAACGAGAGGTAAGCAACCGCCGTGAATGAAATAAACATTATTTGCGACATTCTATATGCTCCCAAAGTAATGAGCGTGTAAAAAATTGGTAGTTCGTAGTTCGATTAATTAAACATTTAAATAGGCACTCACTGTTCACGCCCAAAATAATACAAATAGAATTTTATTTCTTTCAAGCATTACTGTTTATTCATCAACCGACTGGTTCATCAATGAACCGATTATTAAGAAGTTTTGCTCACATTTTAAAAGCTCCAATTAAGATCGTATGTTTCGTCGCATAATCCTGTAAAATACCATTTATGACTATAAAAGAATCGACTATAAAATTCACATTTACGTCACCGAATCTGCGAGCAAAAATAGAAATCATTTCGCCAACTTTTCGTATCTAAAAATAACGCAAATCATATGTAAATACCAAACCTAACTTCGAAAGCATGACCACTTTAACATTTGAGTTCATTCACACATATTATTCTACCTATTCCGAATTATGATTACTAATCAATTTAAAGGTTTTTAACAGATTAAAATATATTAAGGATGGTAATATAAATTTAGAAAAATAATTCCAATTGCCTACAATGGTAGAAAAATAATCTTAACGTAGTATAGTCGCTTCCGTCCGATCCGAGAATTTTAAAGCCTTCCGTGCGAAACTGGGCCCAATCGCTAGTTAGCTTATAAAATTGTTGGGCTATGTAATATAATACATATTTAAGAGCATCTTGACTTGGAATGACGTCATTCACATTTGTTAGTTTTCTTAAATCGTTCAAGTTAGTAGAATGTTAACTTGACGGTTACTTTGTAATTATAATAATAATTATATATATAATTATAAACTAATAATAATACTAAGAAAACAGAACACTTGCGTCTTGGCTAACTAAATATAAAAATAAATACGATTTTTATACTTTAGAAACATCCATTTCATCAGATAAATGCATAATTTTAGTGATTTTTGGTTACGGTTGGTTGCACGTTCCTCATATAAAGTTAGAAAAAGGGCATGAAGATGCTAATTTACATGGAAGAATAGCCTATGATGTTATTATGTACCTAGCCCATACCACTGTCTTTGTTATCAATACAGAGGTAGATAGAGGAGGAGTGGTTTTATAGTAGGTCAACATATACAGCACGTAGAGTGCTAATTCAATAAGTAGCACCATATGTACCGTCATCTGTCACACACAGCTCACGACTGACGCGGCTGAACACCACCACCCAGGATACAGGCTGTCAGCCTAGTTTGGAATCACTTTCAGTTTGTAAGTAGTTGAAATTGATTTTTGAAATAAAACTTCTTTACGCTCGGGAGTAATTGGTGAATGCGTGCCGAGAGCGTTACGAAAAGTGTGATCGGGCGAGGAGAACGTATAAGTCGGTGAAGATAGAAAGAGAGACCTTTCGTAAATTACTGTTTTTTTTCGGTAAGAGAGAGAGGTGCGAAGACACATTTTCTTTCTCTTTTTCTCTAATAGCCAGTTATACAATGCATTTCAAATAAGAATAGGACTGGATTTGTGACTAACTTCACTGGAAATGTAGCATTGGCATAAACAGATAGATATATATAGATATATTAGCATTTTTTTAAACGTCTGATTCAAATAACGACAGTATCAGTGGCATTGAAAATTTGCAATAATTTTTTTAAATTGTAAATTCTCGGTATTTGTTGGACACCAAACAAAAATATCTGAAGTTGTTGACAAATGCAGGGCAAGATGGCGGATTTCCAATCCCATTCTTATTTGAAATGCATTGTATATAATTTCACTTCAGTCGTATGGTTTAAAGCACACCCGTTTTTTTGTTCAACTAAGGATATTACTATTACTTTAAAACCAAAAAGTGGGATCATATATAAAGATTTGGAATAAAAAATAATAGGCTACCAGACCAGTAACACGATATATAGTCCATACGCTTAGATACGGTCCCTTTGATCGCGCCCTCATCGCACGTGCGGCAGCCGCCATGAAATTAAAAGGCCCACCCGCAGCATACACCCACAAGTAAGTATAATTTATCAGTTTACGTCGTTGTATGAATTACAATTACCTATGATGTGCGCGCTGCGCACACTTAACCTCATAGCTGGCGAGGTGGATATATTTTATTGTGCTCTGAGTGAATTCACATTGATAGCTCTTTGCAAAATTTGTTACTCTTAGGTTTAAGTAATTAGTTTTTAAGAAAAATGTAACTACAGTATCAAATAGATATAGTCTGCAAGGGTATTGTAAGTAATAAATAAAAAAATATATTCGTCATTCACAACAACAATCACAATTGCGTGCGGATGTACCTAACGACCTAAACACACAACCTAAATGAATGGATTATAATTACAATGTTGGTTCATTGTTTTATAACATAATTTGAATAAAATGTAAAAATAAACATTCCATTTAAATGATGTACATATTCTAAAACATTTTGTAATTTAATATTTTTTGGTCTAATTAAATAGAAAACATTCCGTAATTAATACATAAAATTTAAGTCACATCATGTTACATATCATTTAATGAGGATAATTACAAAATAAATATATTTGGCTTACATTTTTATATGTTTTAGACTAACAGATATTATGTTCAAATCTTTTTTTAATATTAATATTGTCGTCATGGGTGACTTTGCTTTTAGTATCATATGAATATTCGCTACTTAAAATAAATTTTATTACGTCAGTGATTCGAACTATCCGGCATGAAATACTTCGAAAATAAGAAAAAAAAGAGTACCTAGTTAAATGATTCTTAAACTTATTTTTAGTTCCAAGTGGTTTGTCGCCTTTTGTATCCCTATTATCCAGGTGAAGACGAAGGACGGGGATAGACATCCTCGACTTCATTTAGTCGATGAAAAGTAACGAACTAATCGCTTAATATCGTTGGTTTGCTCTATGGCCGTATCCCTCCGGTTGAGACAAATCATTTGGGAGTTCCCCCGACCAGTAGGGTTCATATAAGGTTTGTGTAAGTAATTTGTTTCCTTAGTCGGGTTTTACCACACCCACGGGATGAAACACACCAGTGGTGGTGACACATAATTCTTAATCTGTTACCCCGCGGATATCAAAGGTGCCTAATTATCATATATACTTAGTAGTGGAACTTACCATGTCGTAGAATTTCTTGTCCATGAATGGCCGGATGAGTAACATTAACTTATCTAGGACCGGTTCTGTGTTCAATACGTGTATAGCTCTCATGCGCACCGGCATCGCTTCTTGCACATATGTGAAGAATTTACGGAGTGTCCTGAAAATATTACCATATTCCTTCATATATTACCGTATACGGTTATTATAGAGATAGTACGAATGACTAGATAACTATTAGCGATGGACAATGAAATTGTAACGATTGATTTTTAATAGGTCACGTGGTTTGTTGAAATTTGCATCGAACCTCGCATAACCTGTGTGCTCTCTTCTTCTTCCACTTATTCAAATAGAAGAAGAAGAAAGATATCATTTATTCTAATATATACAGGTAAACATGTGGTTATATACAGAATTAAGGGAACGGAGCACGAGTATGTAATTATAAAACCCTGTGCAATGCTAGAAAATGCGCCTAGATCAGCAGAATAATCTGTGTAAATAAAAATTATTCACATAAAGGTATGTACGCGAACTTTCGATCGACTGCACCAAATTGGATAATTCTTTTATTAATACGTTTGTTATCGTCTGGACAAGCACAGATTTGAGTTTTAGGTATCACAAATCGTGGATTTATACGTATAGGACTAATATGTTTGACTGCCTTATTGACGCAGCAAAGACCTCATGCACAGGAGTCGTATACACTAGTACACGACTGCTGCGCATGAGGTCTCTAGTTCGGTTCCCGCGTCAGACCAAAATGTTTGTATGATCTGCAAATATTTGTTTCGGCGTATGGGTGTTTTCTATGAATAATATGTATCTTTCATAGTACTAGTTCTGCTTAGATTGAAGCTAGATGGTGTTGTGTGTTAGATTTTCGAATTATTATTATTATTATAAGATATATTTATCAGTAACTTTTATCTGTCAAATAGTGTTATACTGGCAGATAACTGTTAAAACTTTATCAGAAACTAGTGGCCCTTAGTATTTTTGACCAATATTGTGAATAGCGGAATGGATGTAATCAAGAAGTTAGTTTTACTGAGATATTTTTCATTTTATTTAAATACTTGAAGTATTCAATAAAATAAAAAATATCTCATTTCCATATTTCGGTTGGAAAAAAAATCCCACGCACAAACGAAGTAAGTCATATTAAATGCACAAATTATTTTCGTCTTGAATATGAAATAGATTTATTAACCTTATTCTTAAGCAAGATAAGGGGCTATTTAACATAGTTCTAGGGACCTTTGAATCAAAGCAGTGACGGAAACATAGTTGAAATTATAGAGATCTGTTTCTATAACAATAAAATTTTAACAAACCATGTTATAAATTACGGTGACGGGAAATTATAGCTCAATTCGATGCAACAAATAACGAACCATGTGGTTTCAAGTGTTGAACTTAAACATCTATAAACCATAACTACATAAGTAAAACACATACTTTATAGAAAATTGTCTAGGTTTTAAATATACTCAAAGCCATAGTTATAAAAAAAGTACGAATTAATAAATAAATAACTGAACTAAATTTATAAATAAATACTCTTTGTACAAGCAAATCTTTATGGTATTTAAATGTTGTTTATGGTATTTAATCTTAACCTACATGTTTAAAACTGATTTAGATTCACACACAATTATTACCTTTGTCTATCCTTTTGGAAGCTAAGGAAATATAAATATTTATACTAACAGTTCTAGAATAAAACCTATGAATAACAAAATATATTTAAATAGCATTATAATAACAGAAATTACTATAGTAAGAACATCTTATATATAATTAGTAATGCCCACGCCAATGAAGGTTGTGAAGACTATCATCGTCAGACCTACGTATGTTAGGGGCCGCCGTCTCCACGGGCGAGAGAATCGTGGCGACATTGTCGTTGTGCGACGTATTTCTATACACTCTGCGATTCTTTTACGAGTGCCGACGATTAGCTGAAGGAATAATCTCTCGTTCGTGGCAGCGCAAGGAAAGACGATAGAAGCTTGGATCAGTCGTGATTCTTTAGAGTTTTCCACTCAGCACTAAGCTCATATGGCAATCAAATATCCTCATTCAAAAGAACAGGAAAAAGGCAAAAAATAAGCAATTTTCTTTGTAATTTAAACAAACACAATGTTCGTGCGTTACTACTATTACACACATACAATTGAAAAGTATTATTTGATTTGAATCAATGATTATCTTGAGAAAATAGATTGTGCAAAAATTTGAAATGTTTTGCGTCGATTGTGTCTGAAAGATGGTTTTTATATATTTTACACGAAAATTAGCAATCATTTCTCATCAGCATATATCTCACAATATACCACAACGAAACATGGCGAAGTAAAGCTAGTTGTCTATAAAATTTGAGGAATAAGAAGTATACGGCACAAGATAAACTCTAGTCATGTACACACAGTCAAAACATCTCAAAATACATTTGGCCAAAGGAAAATCCACCCACGACCAAAGATTGGGGGCTATTGTGTATTTACTACTAGAATATAAAATACAAAGTACTTACGATAAGCTAACTCGAGTAAGATGACCAAATTTAACACCTCGCATATCGAACAGGAACATATAGCCAGGTTGGGGGCCACGTTTCGTTAAACATAAATCTGTAAAAAAAATGAAGTTAGCGATTTTTTTTAATGTGTAAGCTGCCAAAATGACTGCCCTGCCTGATGGAAAGCATGAGCAGAATCCAAGAGTGGTGGCTACCATCCTCAATGCGAAAAAGAACAATGCAGCATGGTGACCCACACTATGGTGGCCTGGTGAGATGCTTTTTCACGCCCCGCTTAAAGGACCCGGGATCATAATGGAAACGAAACACGTGCGCTGGTAGTGAGTTCCAGGTTTTGACCGCTCGGCATAGGAAGGAAGCACCGAAGCGATGAGTACGAGAACGTATGTCTTCCATTTTAAAAGGGTGACTTTTTTATGAACATTTAGTATAAGCACCTACTATTAATTCCAAGAATAAAGAGACTTCAAAGTTTATTATTTAGTTACTTTTTACGATTTTATTACTAAACGAATGACTTGTTTAACTACTTAATTACGAGTAGTATCAAGTTAAAACCTCCAAACAAGGAGAATGGCAGATCCTGTACAACTAGCGATATAAAATGGATGGTTATGAGATTTATACCTTTTATAAAATCGATCATCTTAATTATTTTCGTGTGTTTATTATATTTTAGGACTTTGCTGAAATAATTTTTATTCTGCTCAAAAAGTTGTTACAGCAACATTAACAAAACGAATTCCTACGTGTTTCTAAACATGTCATGCTTAAATGTATTTATTTATTTATTTTTATTTATTTATCTTTATTGTACACACTTAACAGATAGAAAAAAAAAAGTGCGTGCGTACAAAGTACACATGTCAGAAGTGAAACTTCTGAGCTCTCTCCCACCTCTCGCTCCATGGCACTGTGCGTGATACGACAATCGCTCTATCTCAGTTTTTCTCTCGATCTTTCTCACTTGCTTGCTCCCCACTCTCACTCCATCGCTAGTTGCTTCATGCTACGTTCGCCCTGTCTTACTCTCTCTCAATCGGTCTCGATCGCTCTCTCTCTCTTTTTCGACACTTCCGTTGCATACTTGCGTGACGTTACATTTGTAAAAATTTTACCCTCATGCGCCTAAAGAAGTTTCACTTCAAAAATTTAGTTTGAAGACTGGAGGGCTTTGTGTGTTAGATTGAATATAAACTCTATAGAAAACGATAAAATATTTAAATCCACTTTTATAAATTAGCTGATGAATTTAGTAGAAGAGCAACATTTTATTGACGGATCAAGAAAATCGTAAACCAATGATATTGATTCCAAAAATATTAAGTATATTACGCTATTTTGTTGACAACAATGACAACTCATTTGTGATTCATGTCTATGTCATTCTGATATAAAAACTGAAATATGTTTTTAACGCAATGTTCTGAAAATCTGGGCATTCAAAATGTTATTTACGATGATATTACCAATAAAATAATTAAATATTTAAGACATTTAACACGCCATCTAGTCCCAAACTAATTATGTAAATACATAAATACTTTTTTTAGTAAATACATACACATTATACATAGAAAACACCCAAACTTCAGAACAAATATATGCAGATCATACAAAAATCTGGTCCAACCCGAGAACTCAAGCACAGCAGTCGTATCGATACCACTGCGCCACCGAGGCAGTAATGGGAAAACATTCCCTGTCATGAGATACGCAAGGCGCTAGGCGGCACAAAGGTCACAAACCTATCAGTGTCCTTTACAGTTAGGTACTATTTGACGATTCCTATTGTAAGCAGTTAAATATAATTCGGTTGAGATATAAATACTTAAAGATTAGGTGTTTTAAAAGGGTCAACAACCCTATTTACAGTTTATAGAACGAAATATAATATACGTAGGTATGTATCTACGTACCACAACTCTATAAAAAAATCCATAGATTAAACATCAAGAAGTAGTGACTATATAAATATTTACTAAATGACCAAAAGAATACAAAAACGCCTTAAAAGAAATCACGGGTAATCCGCATTACAATTTTTCAGTTCAATGAACTTTGAATGAACAAAATAAATTGCCACGACAATGTCTTATATCAATGACATTAAAGATTATATTTAAATATATTAGTTTGTAAAAAATGTCTGTTCATCGCTTACAATTTTATATTATATGGTGTTAATGACCGCTAGTGGCACCCAATCGTTTGACGATGATAAGAAAACAAATGTCTCATTAAAGAAAATATTTTCATTAAACTTAGAAGTGGTCGAACCTTAATATATATATATATATATATATATAATGCATTAAATGTATTTTTTTAAATAATTAAAATTATATAATAGGAGATATGGACGTAGGAGACGTGGGTCATCTAGTCATCTTAGAAGTAACGGGTCTCAGATGTCTTCCGACGGATTTTACCACGTACATTAGAAATGTATTTGAAAAAAAGTGTGTGTGTACTTATGTACACGCGTTAAAAGTTATACTTCTTCGGCGTAACAAGATAAAAATTTGAAAAACTAAAATTTTGACTGTAGCTAACTTCAGGGTGCCGGTTTTTCGTGACGGTGTGCTCGCGCGTCGTAAAAATTTACGCTCATCATTTTTTCCTAACGCGCCAAAAGAAGTATAATTTCATAAATCGGCCGACTAACGTACAGAAGACTATCATTTATATAAATTGCAACTTAGTGCAAGTCGATAAAGAGATAATTGTTTCGTGTCACAAGAGCCAACCAGGCCCTCAAGTCAATTCTCTTAACACAAATTCGTTAGAGATTCCGTTCCAAACTACCCTCGATATTATAAATGTTATTTCAGCTACTCTAGCTACGTTTTAATCGTATGTATCTGTAATGTGACTGTAATGAACCAGTGAAAAATTGTGACCAAAAGTTAAATCGGTATTCTACTAGTCTTAGAATACCGTTTACGAATCTCTCTCACTCTCTACCTTACTTTTATAAGGAAGAGAGTGGATTGGAACTGAATTGTGAACGATTTTTTAATATCAAATTAGCTTTTGCCCGCGGCCCCGCCTGCGTGTGCGTCGGGAATCGCGATAAAAAGTAGATTGTTTTTGACTGCCTCTGTGGCGCAGTGGTAGCGAATGCGACTGCTGTGCTTGAGGTCTCGGGTTAGATTCCCGAGTCGGACCAAATATTAGAATGATTTGCAATTATTTGATACGGAGTTTGGGTGTTTTATATGCATAATATGTACATATGTAATAATATGTTTTTATCAGTTGTCTAGTACCCATAACACAAGCTCTGCTTAGCTTGGCACTTAATCGCGTTGTGTGTAAAATGTCCGAAATATTTTTTATTTAATTTATTTATATATGCAAAAATTCATTAAAATCGGTTCAGCGGTTTAGCTGTGAAAGCGTAACAGACAGACAGTTACTTAATAATTTATCATATTAGTATGGAAGTGTATGAGTTTAAAAACATATAGTTGCTCGATTACAGGTTATATCTTGTACAAAGTATCTACATGATTTGCAGTTTGCATCCATAAACTCATAAATATAATATCATAGCAAATATATTTATAATTTAATGGTTATATAAATCACGGATAGCATTAAATATAATGTAGATTTCCACCGGTGACGTAACAATTTGTTTGCCATCCAATCAATACACTGCGCAAGTCATAGCGGCATTTGCAATGACTGGACAAATCTGATTATAGATTCAATAAGGAATATAATGCAGCCAATTTAACTAATGCTAACTTAACCTACTACGCCTTGGCTGTATATATCTACGAATAAATTGTAACTGGAATTATTACTGAAATAATAAAAAAAACATCATCGAGGCGTAGAAATTGCCATAAAATTTTAAGAGAATATTTCCTAATTTGATCACTTACGTCTCCATATCACAGAAAAAATAAAAAATATATAAATAGGCTTGAAAATATTCAAACTAATTTTCGAAGTGAAATTTAAAACACTGACTAATTTTGAGCTATTCAAACGCCGCCATTTTGCGAGCGCTTTTGTCACGGCCAATGACGTCATTGTCATTTCGTGTTTATTTGCTATTCACTGATTCCGTTACTTTATACTTAATTTTAGTTTTGATGGCTATAAATCATGGAAGAAGTTAACTTTTCTCACAAACACCACTAACACAGTGTGAATTTCGACGCCGATAGTTTCGATCAAAAGACCATTGACGTCACTTTTCGTTTCGACCAATAGGGACGCGTTTTGTAAGTTTGAATTTCCCCTCATAATTTTCACTTTTTAATTTAATATTTCCTGGATTTAAATAATCACTAAATAAAAAAAATCCCTTTTAAGTATATTATAAAGACATTAAACAATCTAGGAAATGGAAAATCTAAAATTGTAGAACATACTTTACTTAAAATTCATCATATTATTGTGTTTATTATGATTTTCCTAGTTGATGTAAATGCGCCAGATGTTTTCTTTTTTTTTATAAAAGTATTTTTTTCCATTAGCTATTGTCTGAATCAAATGAGGTCAGAAGGAATGTGACTAATCTGAACAAAATCCTGGTTCTTCAATATCTCGTTGAAAATGCTAAATTTCAAAAAAAGAGGTGGAGTGTTTCTGCTTTTCTAAAAGTTCCGTACTCTAAGGGTAAAACGGGACCCTATTACTAAGACTTCGCTGTCCACCTGTACGTCCGTTTTTCACCTAGCTGTATCTCATGAGCCGTGATAGTTAGACAGTTGAAACTTTCACAATAGATGTATTTCTGTTGGCGCTATGACTAAAAAAACTAAAAATCAGAATAAAATAAGTATTTAGGTCTCCTCTACAACAAAATTGCTCGATATTGACAACGGCAACAGGAAGACGCTTGAAATGCATAGATAATGTACGAACCCCTTCCTGAACGAGTCCGACTCCCACTTGGTCGTTTTTTTTACTTCATTTCCCAGAATTTGGAATTTGGTGCCACTCTACCGAAACAGCAAGCGATGCTAATTAACGAATAAAGCATGTCTCACTTTCTTTGCCGATAGTAACTACATACAAAACCATTTTATCAACTTGAGTTCCATGACATATTACGAAATATTATCTCGTCCTAACGACAAGGTTTTCCATTCACCGTAACCTACTACACAGAACACAGTGTTATGTAAAGATACTTATATAAGACTAAAACACAGACTAAGACATCAGGTTGAAACATTTAAGCCGGCTCTACACTCGGGTGTGACGTCGCGCCGCGAATTCACGCCGTGAATAAACGCCGTGATCCGCGCAAGAACTGTGTCCCTCCACTCTCGTAAAGCTTTAGCTTTACTCGTAAGTCTTGTTGTCAGTGTGGATGTGTTAACGTTCAAACGCCGCAAACCCTTTGTCGCGGGCCAAAAAACTGACAGTTGCGAAGCGTGAACGAGAAGGCGTGAACAACATCTACACTCGTGATTCGCAACTGCCGCGGGTTTTCGCGGCCTTTCACGTCGCGAGTGTGGAGTCGGCTTTACACATCATGCACTTTTGGAGCGCTGAGGGACTTAATGCATTCTCTACCAGACAATCTTTTAGAATAATTTCGGTTGAAGTTATTTTTTTCACAAACGACGCAAAAAGAGGTGTTATATATTTGATGACGATGTCTGTCTGTCTGTGTGTCTGTCTGTGGCACTGTAGCTTTCAAACGGATGGACCGATTTCAATGCAGTTTTATTACTTTCCAAAATTATGGAAGGCATTTTTGGCGTATGATCACTCGATTAAGTGCTTGCGCAGGGTTTTTTTTAATTTTAACTAGTGTAATATTTCGAATTTACATATGACAGATTTTATCCTGTGGAGAAAAACTAGTCCAGTTTCGTATAGACCCGCCCCAGGAATCTATCTATTCTTGGAGAGCGTCCAAATGTTAACAGGTAAGATTAAATAGTTCCTAGGCTAAAAATAACATTCAAGTATTCAAGAAATTCTAGCTAATTCCTATGTATAATTAGGTTGAGATTAATTCGTGGTTTCGTACGCCTCTACTAGGCTGTTATGTACGAGTAAGTTAGCTTTTCTCATAAACTTCAATTTAAAACAAATCGAATAGTAATCATGAAGGCATATATACTATCATATATGCCTTCAGGTGGACTGCGGTCAAACTGCATTATGTCCGTAGACGGACAACAATTTTCAAGGTCTAAAACTTTTACATTTGAAGTAATATTGTTAAATCTCCAATCAAGTATAATAACTCAAAATATTTCATAAATGTGAGAATTGAATCTTTGTTTTACACATATCATTCTGAGCGCTGTTTTGATATCTCGGAAAACATAACTGTTTACTAATTGCTACAGGACCCGTTTGATTAGAATGAAGTCTACACTATTTATATAGCGTAGATTTTCAAATCTATATATTCGTTTTTTTAATACAAATGTGAACTTGGTTTGTCTGCGCTTCGAAAATTCCAAAACTTCTGCACCAATTGAGCTCAAACTTTGATACGATATACAATCCGCTTCAAAGATTGTTTTTTCGTTTCAGATTAATAATAATAATAAATATTTCAGACATCTAACACACAACGCCATCAAGTCCCAAACTAAGCAGAGCTTGTATTATGACTATCCTAGGCAACTGATATAAATATATGTATATACTTTTTTTTGTAAATACATACATATCATACATAGAAAACACCCAAACTCCGAAACAAACATTTGTACATCATACAAACATTTGACTCGACCCGGGAATCGAACCCGAGACCTCAAGAACAGCAGTCGCATACGATACCGCTGCACCACCGAGGTTTGGTTCTTTATTTCTCATAAAAAAGGGTTCGCCTCTCTGAAAAATTACTTTCGGCACTTTTCAACAGGCTTTGGAAATTTATTATTGTGGATGGCGAGGAAACCGATTAGTGCAATAATGTACTTGTGTTGCACTAATTAGTTTGTTTGGTGCATTTTTAAAATATTAATAAGTTATTTATATGCAAGCATATAAATGTTGATTAAAGTGTATCTTGCCCTTGAATAGAAGCGACCTTAAATACCTTTGTGAGTGATTTGTTTTTTGCCGAACCGGTCTTCCGGAACTGAACTGGTTTAAACCTGATATAATGTTAAATATATTCTCCAAATATCGTTGAAACTTAAGGAAAAATACTTTTTTTGTGGTACATAAAAGCAAGGCTCTCCCACGTAATATTAAATGTATTATTTTCTTTACATATAGTAAAATCTAGCTCTTTGCCGCCGCTTCTCCCCTTGTATCTCGGTTATCACGGTAAAGAGTAGCCCGTGTTCTACCTCAAGAATCAGAGTATGTCCATGCCATATTTCATTGAAATCGGTGCGGCTGTTTAGCCGTGAAAGCATAACAGGCAGACAGAGCAACTTTCGTATTTATAGATAGATAGATAGAAACTCTTTATTTGCACACTATAATATTACAGTTAGAAGAGAGCACATAAAATGTGAGACGGAGTGTACAAAGGGCGGCCTTATTGCCAAAAGCGATCTTTTCCAGGCAACCTTAGGATGGATCGAAATATATAGGAGAGACAGTGGTACTTGTCGGTGCAATGAGTTTTGAATTAATTTTTTACCAATGAATATAACGTACTGCATATATATATCCACACATATACACACAACACAATAACATGTATATATATACATACATACACACATACATGTACATACTAATACACATACATACCAAAATAAATAACTAAGAAACGCATAAAAAAATATTCATCGATAAATGATCATCTTAATTAAGACGCATAATGTTCATAAACCATTTTTTTGAATGCATTTATTGTTTGCGCTTGTCTGATGTTCACTGGCAGTGCATTCTACAAGCGTACAGCTTCAAAAGTGAAAGACTGGTCGTAAAATTTTGCTGAGGCATCTCCAGTCTCAAATCTTCAGATGATCTTAGACATTTTTTATGTGTGTATAAGTTTAGATGTATTCATATTGAAAAAACTAAAGAGGTCTATACTAAAGTAACAGTGTCAAAACATCAGTTTTTAGAATTTTTGTTCGTTTATGTGTTAGCAGCGTGCTCTACTGATCGGATCGGATGCTGTTTTCTCTTACGTATACGTATATTTTGGTGGTTTCTTTAAACATTAAGGTTTTGTTTTATTTTGTCTCTCGATCAATAAAAAAGTTATGTCAGTTTCAAATCAAAGTATCACCGCAATGACCGACATTACCCGTGTGGAGCCGCAGGTAATTTTATTGAAATTTTCTTCCCAAATACGAAAAATCTCGATTGCTCACATCAAAGAATCATAAAGATATACCCAACGAATTAGAAAACCTTGAACCTGTGTTAACCTTTGGGCCTTATAAATTAGAGTGCCGTGTTTTTCTACAAATAAGGGCAATTAACATTGAGAAGATACACGTTGGACTGAGAAATTGTATAATTACGGGCAATCTCTCATAGCAGTTGGCCATGGATAGCTTAGCTTGCTAACCGCTACAGGATTATTGAGATGGCAGCTATTCTTCAGTATGTGTGTTTGTTACCTAACTCCACCTAAACGACTGGACTGATTAAGATGAAATTTTGCGTACAAATTTCAATAGTTTCATAAACGGTTTGAAAATATAATCGAACCCCATAGGTGGCTTTGTTGTCGGAGTGGCACCATCAGCTAAAAAATAAACACAACATTAATTAACTCAAAGGCCGGACGAATTACGCCGTGTCAGCTACTAAAATATAATTATAAATCTGCTAGGGATTTCTGCTTTATGAGAAGAAAATTTAAGGATGTGAACATTTAAACATACTTTTCTAAGGAATACGCATGAGTGATACAATGCGTAATATTAAAAATTCTGACAAATCTTCTAAGCATTACCAGGCCTAAGAATTAGGTTAATCAATTTATTTTATACTATCCGTTGAAATTGAGTAAAAAGAGTATCGTGTCGGTACTATAGCGTGTTCTATGCTATTTAAAATAAATTTCTCGATTATCATCAATTTTAACGTCCAAGGAGACACAGCCGATTACAAGGCATAACCCATCTCTCTAATGCTTTTAAACAATTTTTATAATAGTTTTTAAACAATTTTTTTTTTGAAATTATTTTGTTGTCTTCGGTCCTCGATCTACTAATTTGACCGTTTGTTTGTGGGTCAAAATCAAGTCCAAAGGAGGCCCGCAAGATCGTTGAAGTCAAATGCTTCTGCTCCTGTGCTCCGTAGAAAAACTGATATTCAGATAAAATCGGTTCAACTAATAGACGACTTCAAATGATCTTGGGAATAATTAATTCTAAGAAGAATAATGTCTCTCAAATTTAGTTGCTTATAAATTAATAATAAAAGGTTATAGACATAGTTACTTGTATAACATATAAATAAGTATATTATTAAAACTCTAAAGAGGGTCTAAGCACGATTCCTATAAAAACAATTACACAAATATATTGCTGAACCGATACGTATCATGATGACAAACTCAGTTAGGAATATGTAATGATTACTTTTATTTGTACTGTCCCTAACAATTCATTCATATTCTATTTTCTATTTGGACAAATACCTTTCGCTGCTCTGATCTGACAATTGTAGTAAAATTATAATAAAGAAAATTTTGAATTGGCTAGTTAATGGGCTGGAACAAAAAATAAAAAAGTCCGGAGTATGGAATATGGTGGTGTTTCCCGCCTGTGCCTCGGTGAGCACGTTAAGCCTTCGGTCCCGGTTGTCATGAACATACATGGCAACCGTTATTGGGAAGTCAGTGCCCTCAAATATACTGACAACTAGTTCTACCTTCGAATTCAGTTCACCCTAGGGGTTGCGGAGGTCCGATGCCAGTCGCTCCGTGTATAAACTGACATTCAGGTAAAACCGGTTGAACTAGTAGTGGACCCCAAATCTTGAGAATAATAAAGGCTAGAAAGATGATGACTTTCAATTAAAACACCAGGCTTCTAGGCCGCCTTAGTATGGGTCACCATACTGCATTGCCCACGTTCCGCAATGAGGATGGTGGCCACCACTATTCGATCGGATTTGGCTCATACTTTCCATTAGGCAGAGTGGGGGTAATGACTCCACAACTTGAAAAAAACTCTTAATTCAGACCAGTTTACCAGATGCTTAATCTGTCTTTTAACATGGCACAAGTTTCTTCTGCAACCGTTAGCTAAATTCAGAAACTTCCGAAAACTTTAGGGTTTTCCACGTCGAGGTCATGCATCGTCGCATTTTACGACGCACGCAGCGGTTTAGCGGTCGTCAGATTCATAGAAGGTGACCTTCACCTTCAAAGTGGCTAAATTTTAGGCGGCACAACACTTACAGTGTTGTATAGTTTTTGTTTTCGATGGAATTACGATTTTTAATATAATTGGTTGTCTTATATTAATAACCAATTGTTTTTGGGTTAGTCTAAAGGGTATTTTTCATCGTATGGGGGACACTTGATCACCTTATCACCTCATTAGGTTTGTCGGAAACATTCGAGTAAAATTACACTTTGTTCCGTGTTATTAGTATATTAGTATATTACAAGAGACAAGTCTATAAGGATATGAGAAGTTATACCTAAATGCAGATATCCCACGAATACTCAAAACTAAATTATATGGTATTCTTGCCTAAAATTAAACAACTTTACAAACATCTGCGACATTACAGTACCACAGCACAGTCTAAACAATTATCAATATTGAGTGGGTAAATACACACACAATTTTGTCAAACAACTTGTCATCACTAAAATGTAGTAAGTGTGAATATTAGCCATATATATTGTTTTAAAGAAAAACAACTTTTTCTTTACAAGTTTCGTACAAACCTGTAAATATATAAGATACAGTTATGGTATTTTATTGCTAAATGTTCATAAGGAAAAAGGTTTTTAATTTAAAATAATTAAAAATATTTTTATTACATGACGTAATTAAAATTGTATCTGTGCTATAAGACGTTGCTTCGCACCAGATTTCAAGTTTCTGAGTTCACGGGAAGTAACCTGTAGTTTTGATACCGTTTGGAGTGTCGAATATTTACAGCATAAGTTCCTGTATCTGGAATGGAAGAACTGGCGACCCGGCCCGACTTCGCACGGTAAGAAATCCTTAAAATTCTCGGGGCATAATTTGCATGTTTTACAGACATTGAAAATTCTTTTAAATCACTATTTGTCGCTAAGAACTGCATTAAAATCCATTAAATGTTTTAAAAGATCTAAGCGAACAAACAGCGAAAGCGACTTTATTTTATACCATAGTTTGTCCGATCTAAAGTGATTTTGACGGGTTAAACTGGCAATCCAAATTTGTCCAAAACAATTTTCATTCTGGGTTCCAGCACGTAGCCATATTAGTGTCTAATTTTAGCTCAATTAGAGAAATATACATGCGTTTCTTAGCTTTATTTGTGAAATACAACATCGTGTAACATAATTCTAAAACAAAGAGAAGAAATTATTCCAATTTTTAAGCCCCGACACAAAAAGAGGGGTGATATAAGTTTGACATCGATGTCTGTTTATCTGAGTGTGTGTCTGTGGCTCGTAGCTCTCAAACAGATGAACTGATTTCGAAGCGGCTTTTTTCATTTGAAAGCTAGTTTCCTTGCGGTGGTTCTTAGCTATGTTTGGTTAATATCGATCCAGCAGTGTAAGAGTATCAGCTCTTTTTCAACATGTGAAGTAAGGCATTTTTGGCGTTTGAATACTCGGTTAAGTGCCTGCGTAGATTTTTTTAAATTTTTAATTTTAACTTGTTAACAAGTAACGACGCTTCTTATAACATATTGATGATCGTTCATTAATAATTGTAATCTAATATTCTCACTATTACATAAACAGATACAAGCACTAAACATCAACTGTCATAATCACTCACTAAGATCAGCCAGACTATATGTAAAGATTATTTAAATCATTTTCTTCACCTGTTATTCAAGTGAATATTAAAACGAGAGTTCGAGGTTAAAAGGAAAGGTAACTAATTATTATTTTAAAAGAGTATAATTTCTATTAGCCGTTTTTTACCCGAGGCTTTGTATTAATAAAGGTAGCACAAATCTTGGTGAATTACAATTTGAATCACTATATGAACAGTACCATAATAAAATTGCCTCAAGCGACTTCAGCCTCACTACGTACTTCAACCTTTGTTATATAATTTCTAGCTATATAACTAGGTATATAATTATTATTGTTGTACAAGATTTTATAGGTTATGTTTAATTAACGAGATCTGAAATTCACTTAATAATTCATTGTTTCTTTTGAATTTCAATATTATTTTGCCTTGCTAAGTTAATAACACTATACATAATAATATAATAATATTGTAAGAGGTCCATGTTTGTGTATTCAAGATATTATTTTTATCTTTATTAAAGAAACAAATCTTAAAACAACAGTTGCAATTATTTTTTTACTGTTTGTCTGTGTTTGTTGTTTTGTGTCTAATCTCAGAAGTGGCTAAACTGATTGTGTCATATGCACTATCCTAAACTTCACTTAATAGTTACTGATTGATTTATTTATGTAGATTGACCAATAAAAGAGTTACATCTGATTAAAGAATAACCGCCACGACCGACCTATACGCTAACGGAGTCGCAAGCAGAAGATAGTGGAAGACAAAAAATTTAACAATCAAAAAATAAAAATAGTATAGTATGTGTAGTAATAAATAATAGTTTTAAAAAAACTAAAAAAGTGTGTGTGTGTGTGTACTCTTTGGCGTAACAAGATAAAAATTTGAAAAACTAAAATATTGACTATAGCTACTTCAGGGTGTCGGGTTTTCGTGACCTCATCATTTTTCCATAACGCGTTATAATAAGCATAAATTCAAAAGGCTTTTATAAATAAACCAAACTAAAAAGTAGAAAATAATTTTAACGTAAAAAAGCGTGGGGTGGTTTCTGAAAATATTTAAATAATGTCACCCCACGCTTTTTTTTTTATTTCTATAGTGTCATCGGTGATCGATAAGTCTACTAAGTTTAAATGAAATCGGATCGTTTCAGGTGAGTTAAAATCAAGGACGGAGACAAACAAACATACAGGTGAAGCTAATTAACATCGTGTCAAAATTCAAAAGATATATTTTATTCGACTTATAAATCAATATTAAAAAAAAGGTTTTACAGCAACTGACTGCTGCCCCAGTGGACGGTAGTTCAATTACCACTCAGGACAAACGATTAAGTGATAAGCGAGATCATTTCCTCAGCGACTGGATATAATTAATCTATTTTTTACAAACGGCCTTGCCAAAACAGCCTTGATACCCGGCCTGATGGAAAGCTTATGCAGAATCCAAGAGTGGTGGTCACCAGACTTGTGAATGAAGACAAAGCAACAATGTACCATGGTGAACTACACCATAGCGGCCTCTGCACCATTAGACCTATGATGTTGGTATTTAGAAATATTCAAGTATTTATCAGCAGTTTGTTTTCAATAGTACAAAGTGCCAGCTTAGTTTGGGGACATATGTCATGCGTTACTAACATTTTTGTCAGAAAAACTCTACAATGTTATGTGGCATTATAAAAAGTACTGTTAACACGAAAAATTTTTCGACCGAAGCATTTTTACGCTCTTCTGCGTATTCAGAAAGCTAACACTGCTCAGTTAACCCGCCAATATAAACATGAACCACTCATCCTAAAACAATACGTATGTAACTACAACCAATGTTTAAGTTAAAAATATGTTTAAGGTAAACGATGGTAATGGAACTGGCAGGAAAATGAGTCAATGTGTATTAAATATTTATTCTCATCATCGTCAACAAGTTTTAATAGCTCGCTGATCGAATTATCGATCGATATTCGAGGTATCTGTACCACAATTAAGACTTCGTGAACTATTCGTTCTTAGTCCAAGCAGTACAACTCTGGAATGCTCTCAAACTTAAAATCAGGAAGTCAATTAACAATATCGAATATAATGTAATTGACATGTATGTATTTGACATGTAAATATGAGTAAGTACAGTATATTTTATATCTATATATATGTACGTTGCTTATTTATGTTCTTAGATCCGAAGTTGTATACAACTTCAACCAACCAACCTATGTGCGCCTACCTCACAATACTTCTACACCACCCTAAGGCTGACTGGTAGATAATGCCCTGAGCATTGAGTCCGCCGATGTACAAAAGTGCATAGTTATAAATTAATATAGGCCTTTCTTTAGAAAGAAGATTTGGCATAGTATACCAGTTCTCCTTCTCTTTTCAGTGCTGTTCTCTTGCGCAGTCAGCTCTCTTAGTCCTTTCTTACTACACCCACGGAATGAATAAGAGCGGTGACAAAGAGTATGTATTCTTAATTCATCACCATACTGATAATGTAAACATTTTTTTTTATTTCTTTTTATCTTTGGCTTTCTGCGCTCTTCTTCCTATATAAACTGTTTCAAATTTTATACTTCATTCTTTTATAGTTCGAATAATTTCGTAAAAAGAATACAAAGGTTATGCTTCGCGTTTTTATATTAAATAATATATAGATACATAATATAAATACACTGCATTTAGGAAGCCTTATGTGTAGGTGTCAAGTTCAACATGAATTAAACCGGTTTGTCGTATCTTTGCTCAATAGTATAATAAATAAATATAACAACTCAATACTGAAAAACAAAAGGTGATATTTCGTTTTATAACTCAAAAACGATCTATTCGATAAAATGTTTTGTTTTTTATTTGAATCTATTTTAGTATTAGTTGAGCTTTGTAATAAGAAAATGGCATACTTGCTGAGGACGACGATTTGTATGTGTAACGAGGTGTATGTTCAGAACTGTACTATTAAAAGCTTTTGACTATGATGATAAAGTTAGCCATAATTTCTTTTAAACATTTTTTTTTCATTCATACCTGGTGACCTAGTACGTGATTAACCTAAAAAATTTTCTTCTACCAAAATGACTCTACTCTTCCTGATGGAATGCATAAATCAGAATCCAAAAGTGGTGGTCACCATACTCATTACAAATGCAGACAATGCAGCATGGGGACTCACACCATGACGGCCTAGTGATGCTTGTGCATCATTGGGCTTTTGTTCTCGCACTCGCCAACGAAACACGACATCACGAACATGGTCATTTGATGTTGATTGTCTGTGCGAAGTAGTACCGCCCTGGTCGAGCTGGCCCATTTGTGCTAAAATCAGCGTGGCTCTACTACCTTCAGAGTAACAGTTGGTAATTTCAAAGAACCTGCGATTTTATACAAGCTTATTATTTTTCTATTTTTGTGTCTAACCCATCAATCGTCGGTCGAAACGTTCAATGAATATAACGTTGTAATAATGGTGGTTTTTCCGGTTACACAACCTCTAAAGTGCTAAAGTTTCGTTACATTATAAAGTTTTATATCATGTTCTTGATATTATTATAAATCATGTTCTCGATCACCAGACACTGTATTGCTAATCTTCCTAGCAAAGACCCTTTAGATGTGATGAATTGTGATTACACTTTCTTCATGATATAAACACTAAATTACTTAGCAAATAATCTCAGATAAATATTTTACTTGAGTAATTATAATAAACAAGGTCATCAAGCATCCAGACGCTCGTTATTTTGAACATTATTGCTAGACAGACTTACTTTCTTTGAATTTCAACACTGGGAGCGGCCATTAATAAAATGCGAATCATCACAGAGAACGTGAGTTAAGACTTCAGATGTTATATCAGGTTAATACGTTAATTTTGTATACACTATATAATTACAATAATATTATAAATCTGAATGTAAGTTTGCTTGTTAATCTTTTACGCGAAAACTACTTAACCGATCATCCTGAAACTTTTTACACATATTCTTTTGGAGGTTTTATTTTTTTTGTTAGAAGTGACATAGGATACTTTTATTAAATGCGAGTGAAGCTGCGGGCCAAAGCTAGTTATACTATACAATCCTTCAAATTGTAGATATGTTTAAAATAAAAATTAAGTGCGGCCTTCATTTTTAATTAGACATCCCCCCTATAGAGCCCCCGATACCATAAAAGAAATATGGGTAATTGAAATCTCAAAAAAGAGTAGGAATTTGTTTTTTTTTTGCCAACTAAAATTTGTGAAAAAAGAATGATCCTGCATATAAATAAAAGTATTAAGTAAATCGTTTTCATAAATAAATAATAAAAATATATTAACTATTCTGAGCTTGAACTAGAAATAGGTTATTGAAAAACGGCCAGTAATCTGTGTAGAAGAAGTTTGGTCGGGAGTTTTGAGAAGGAGAAGTAAACTATCCTTAGGCGCGTGTTTTGGCGCTAGTAAGTATTTTTTAACTGTTGACATTGGTTTTGTTTTTAGAAACCTGAATATGTTCGTTGTGTTGAAACTTGGGAGAGCCACGCTTCGGCACGAATGGGCCGGCTCGACCAGAGTGACGGTCTCACAGAAAACCGGTGTGAAACAGCGTTTGCGCTGTGTTTCACAGATTGAGTGAGGATACCACAGGCCCATAACCTAACCCCTCGCCATCCCCCAAAGCCCTTGTGAAGCCTCTGGTGTTGCGGGTGTCCATGGGAGGCGGTAATCGCTTACCATCAGGCGATTCGTATGCCCCTATGACATAAAAAAAATTGAACGAGTCTCAAGACTAACGATAATATATACGTATTATTGAAATACAAAAAGGTAAATCAAGTACAGCAAAAATGACTGTGACAGAGCTAAGAGTAGCAGAAAACAAAAAAAATATTATAAATCAAATATAAGTTGCCGTATTTAGGTCATATATTTACATAAAAGACATTATGATTGGAGCTACAGTGTGATAGCTCGTTTGTTAGCAAAAATATAACTCTTATTGCAAAACAGTATATTATAATGAGCGTTCTTTGGCCAGAGTTTGCACAAAGAAACACAGACACAGTCATAAAACAATCATACCTAAAGATGTCATATTGCAATATACAATGTCGTAACTGTAGTTAAACAAAGATGATCACTGACTGCACAAGGTTATTCGCTTAAAGAGAATAATCGGGTCAAAACCAATGAAACGAGTGTTTTCTATATTACTCTTAGATTAAAATCCTAATGACATAAAATTTGCACCGGTATTAACGGTTAAAATTACGGTTTCTAGTAGGAATACACTCCTAGAAGGAGAACGCTCTTTTGTAATATGTATGAGAAATAATGATTATTGCCTAAATTCAATCACAATGAACTAAGTAACTTCTTATTTCTTTTTGTTCAATATTAGTTGCTAATTATAAGTAAATGCAATAGGAGTGACAAGACCTGTAAAATTTTGAAATGAACCTTAATTTCTTTCTGATAAAGGTTTTAATATGATAACATGGGCTTTCTATGTCAACATTTCTCAATAAAATAATTGCATGACATTTTTGTGTACAAGTTTTTTTTTTTATATATTTAAGCTGCCAAAATGACTCTGCCCTGCCTGATGGAAAGCATGAGCAGAATCCAAGAGTGGTGGTCACCATCCTCAATGCGAAAAAGAACAATGCAGCATGGTGACCCACACTATGGCGGCCTGGGGGGAAAGGGGATGGTGAGGGGGATAGGGGGCGTTGGATTGGGGTATGGGCCTCCAGTATCCTCACTCACTCGATGAAACACAGCGTAAGCGCTGTTTCACACCGGTTTTCTGTGAGGCCGTGGTATCACTCCGGTCGAGCCGGCCCATTCATGCCGAAGCGTGGCTCTCCCACGGTATGAGTTATGAGTTAGGTATATAAAAATCCCAATGAAATATTTCAGGGTGGATATACACAAGTTGCTTAAAATTCCAGATGTGTTAAGACTGTTTATTAATATATAACTAGAGTGGAGGGATGAAAACTCAGATTCCTTTCCGCATGCTAACAAAGTTTAAACGAGACTCTGTGAAAAGGCCCCCTGTGTTGTCTAAATTATACACATCGTCAGCGAAGTTCTAACTATAAGTAAGTCAAAACTGTCTTCAGACAAGCAAATTAACTGCTCGGCAGAAGTTTGGGCAAAATTATGTCAGTTTTTCACATGGATGGAAAAACAATGTTGTGATTTTATTTCAGAAAAACTTTTTGTATTTGTACAATTTCAACAAATTCCATCAGTTCCACGACACTCCAGTACTATAGTTTTCCGTTTTTGAGTGACAGAAAAAAGGTAGCAATGTTTCTTCGTGGAAAGGCCGCATCAAAATGACTTTTGGAACATTCCAGACGACAGATTAGATTTAGAATAACTTACCAACTGTCATGAATAGGAGTTTGCAGCCATGTTCAAGATTGTATTTCGAAGGTTCGGTTTCATGGAGCCGATGGTATATGATGTCGTAGCCTTCGCATGACTTGCCTGGTAGCACGGAGAATTCTCTGGGAACAATGATTACACATAATGATCATCCACAAATATTTTGATAGTTCAGAAGTAGAAGGTGGTCACGTAATTTTTACATATGTAAAGGATTCTATGATACAATATTAAATTTCGAACTATTGTCTGAGAAAATGTAGGTAAAGCAAGGTTTTCAAATTCATTTTACACGAAGCAATAAGCCTCTTCAAAGCTGCGGTTGTTTTCTAAGAGAATATGTGGATTACTAAACATTTCATTAACAGTAATCACATTAATCCATATATCTCATAAAATAGATTTACGCTACATAATCCAGCAGGAGATGAAGCGTGTCGTCTCTTTGATGTCCGATATAGAGCCATTAAAAGGCTAAAGCGATCAGGCGGCACGATTCAATAAATTTACATTCAGGGGCCGCTTCAATGGAGTCTTCGAAAAAATATTTATCACCGGTACCATAGCGGTTATTAAGAGATTTTTAAAACACTAGCCGATCGGATATTTAAGGGTAATAACAATACATATAATCTAATAAAAATCTTGTTTCTTGTTTAGACCTAAACTAAACATAACTTAGGTATGTTATACATGAATATGGCCATGGCTAACTCTGCATCGCCCTAAGGTCGACTGGCAGAAAATGCCTACGGCATTAAGTCCGCCTTTGCCAATTTTGTGCATAAAGATTTAAATAAATAAATAAATAAAATATTTATTTATCATTTAAACATAAGTGTTTACATTTACAATAGTTAACAGTTGCTCTTTATCTGTTGTCGAACTAGACTAGAAACCTGTATTTCAGCTAACAAAGTAGGTTTCGATCTCTCAGCACATTTACTAAGGAAATAACTTTAAGTGCAGGGTATAGGGTATATCTGTAATATGATGATAGCTAAGAGGATTCTGTACCTACCAGAGTACCGGTTCATTACATTTTAGAGAGTAAATTAGACAGCATGTGTAATGGGTGCAGGTGTTAAGAGTGTTAGTAAACAATGACAACAGAAGTGTTAATAATTTTGTGTTGTTGATACAAAGTGCTAGTATAAAATTAGCTTCACACTTCGCGCGAAATACTCGTTGAGAAAGCCAGCAAGAAACTTAGCTAGAATTTCTGTAGGTACACACTAGCAAGGTTCTCAAGGTCCCCTGGCTCGAAGTCGACGACGCTCGAATCGGACGTAGAACTGTCTGGTACTACATGTTTATTGCTATGCCTATAGTTACTATAAATTATTGGTTACCGTTGCCTATTTGTTTTTAACTTTAACGCTTTTTTCGGCGACCTTTGATTTACGGAGCCTTATTTTGTGTAAAAACGTATTTATCTGTGTTAAATAGCCACGAAATTTAATTATAAAATATAGTTAAAACATTCTCTTTTTATTCTCAAGTGAGCTTAGTACTTTCACGACTAGGCTGATGGTTGCGGTTTCCACCAACAAACAACACATAGAGAACAAAGCTTGAGATGAGCACGATGATTTGTTTTGAACCTGCGTGTAGTTTATCTGTACTAAGTATGCAGGTATTTATAAATATTTAAATTAATTCAAGTCCCGCTCATATTGAAGCCCAGAAACTACCACATACAATTGTTCAAACCCTGATTCACTCGTGAGTGAGAAACATGCGAGAGTAGAGTGAATTCAGATTGTCATCTAGTGTCCTGGCCCTTTTGTCTCATGCCAAAAAACCGTCAAAAAACGGCAAACAAAGAAACTCTGAACAATATACGAATCAGTTTCACATTTCCCTCGCTTTTTACGCTTTCTTGCGTGAATGTGGAGCGCCCTTTAAATGTTGTGGTTATTCCTCACGCCCAATAATATACTCACTATAGCTATTGTTATATATCAGCGGAGTTGCTTTGTAAACAGAACAATCGCGTAGTTCAACATCGCTTAGTCATCGTTTTAGCCGAACATCTCATCATTATTATGTAATGGCATTTTTCCAATCCATTTTACTGAAAAGGGAGTCATGCCTTGTGGCCTATATAATTTCTCCTATCAGTTGGTGATCGGAAAGGGATTATCGACAATATTACTTTTACCTACATGGATGTCTAATAAAGCCTAGAATAATCAATGAATCAATCAACAACCCATAATGTCCCACTGCTGGGCTCGGGTCTCCTCTCAGGAGAGGGTTAAAACCATACGTCCCCACGCTGGCCAAGTGCGGGTTGGGAACTGGCTAGAATACGTTGTGGCTATCTAAATCTTGCCGTTGGATGTTTTTAACCCGCCCGAAGGCCTCCAACTACGCTCCACGACTGTTATCGTATGATAACAACCGGGACCGACTGCTTAACGTGACCTCCGAATCACGGAGACACACATGGTAACATGCCACCAGCGGTCACCCATCCAGGTACTGACCGCGCCATCGTTGCTTACCCTACCTACAATAATGAACATTATTTTTTTTTTCTTTTTTAAAGACAGCTATCATTAACCTTAGAAATTACCGATTGGGACTAGTTTGGGTTTGTCTCACATAACGAATCACGGAATAGATTTTAACAGTTGTGATTTCTGTTCACATCTGTCAAAATCTATTCCTGAAACATTTCAACACCAACATCGTTCTAAAATCTAAACTCACTTGATTAATCATCAGTAAATATTGTTCTAAGAGACGTTCAATAGTTAAATCTTTCCTAGAATTATTTTAAAGACAAGATTCACGACTGACAAGACGTAATAGCGATTTTTGGATCACACCAAAAGTTGTCCCGAGTAACTATTGAACCCACAACACTCAGCGCAGTATGAAACAGCGAGGTGACGGCTTCAACAATTATGTGATCAGTCAGATATGATATTTAGGTATATTATTACAAGATGTATAAACTAATTGCGCGAATAGCTGCGAGTTGCCGTTGTTGCTTTACCTTGTTCGTAGCAAGGGAATACTACAGTTTTCGCGATAAAGATTAGGGTTGGTCCTATTCCAGACTATAATCTATTCTATTCATATTATTCTTATCGTTTTTTTCACGAACTTTTGCATTTATCTATAAACGTGAAGGAACAACTTTGTACCCCTTTTTACGAAAATTATAGGAACGGAAGAGTATGGAATTTTTTACAGTTAAAGTTTATACGGAGGAGCAGTGCAGAAAGATACTATTCTTTTATTAGGATTCTTAAAAACACTTGTATTTTTATTGTTGTATTGTCTGCATTCGCAATGAGAACGGTGACCACCACGCTTGGATTCTGGTCTGTTCACTTTGGTAGGTCAATAAATAAATAAAAAACAAACTAACATCTAACGTATCGCATTTATTAAGAATAGGAGTTTGTTGTTGAGATAATCTTTAAAGATTTTTTTACAACCTACCACCATTCTCGACCTTTTATTTATTTATTTATTTTATTTATTTATTTAAGCAGCTGCTCACTGCACTTACAGTTTGCCCAACACGTACAGCGAGCCTGTACAATAATAAATAATGTTAAAAACAAGAATTAATGTCTATTAAATACTAATATTACCTACCACTAAGGTAAAATATACAAAATTTTGAAAATGAGCTCAAATTGGTATGGAATAGGTCAATAGCCGGGTACTGAGCAATCAGAGAGTTGAGCAGACAAACTGCCTGGCTCGTGGGAGCGTATTGTGCCGTACACGTCCACACCAGTGGCACGGCGAGGAGATGGCAAGATCGTAGCCGTGTATACTAATACACGGCTACGATCTTGCGATCGATCGAACGAACTAGTGTTTGGTACCTTTAAAGTTCTAAATACTAATAAAGACCATTTATTTCTTAAATAGCAATTAAACAAAGATATTAATATGCAAAAGAGCAACACATTTCGACAGCATACTTTTTCTTTTGTAAAATTGCGTTTAATGCAAATGCGAGTTTTTCGCTGTATGGTGACATTATGTTAGTACTACTTGTTTAGGGTTATCGACTGTACTGATACATCTAGAACCTATTCTGTACCTATGCTTATACTATAATGGTACTCAGCAAAGAATATGTTTATTACAATCTCTCTCTTAAATATAGCTTGTTCTTGTGATATACCGGAACAGAGTATATCGCGTGTCTAATTTCTTACACATTTAATTACATCAGTGTATACTTGAGAGACAATTATGGACCGCCCAGTGGTAACAAACCGCATTTCTTTGGCCACATTACATTATTGTTTACAACCAATACAAACGCCTAAAATATTATAGGGAACAATGGCTCCGACATTCATTGCTCTATAAGTCTAAACGGACATGACGTATAACGTTAAGGAATGAATGACGGCAAAGCTAAAGAATAGTTTTTTTTTATTTGGCACCCGTGATATACCAGCAGTTAATAATAAAAATGTAAGTAAAAAAGTAGCCTAAGTTATTCTTTATACTTGTTATCAGATGTCAGCCTATGAAAAATCCGTCAAAATTGGTCCAGCTATTACAGAGATTAGCCGGAACAGACTGACAAAAATTTTTGACGCATTAAGTGAAAATCTGTTAATTTGACAATAAAATCAGATGCCCAAATTTTATTTATTTTGTATACATATACACTTCGGGCTCGTGTCGAAAATTTATGGGTCATGTACACCACCAGACCTTTTTAGAAAGAAACAAAGGCATGAAACAGTAACATTCAGCTATGCCGTCATCGTTGTAAGCTGTCCAACTGAGTACAGGTGAAGGGGAGGGGGTAGCAACCCTCGACTTTTCACCCTTGTCACAAGATTTTTGTACGGAGTTGCGGAATAATTGATTAGAAAAGGTATTCAAATTGTATGGAACCGATACCGTACAAAAATAGTGAGCCACATAGTTGGATTTTTTATTGATTTCCCGGCGATTCTCTCGGTCAATTTGGTCATTTGATTTTATACAGCATCGGTTCCATACAATTTCAATATCCCTTTTGTAGGCAAATCGTCCATTTCAAGCTACTGCTGCTTCGTGAGAGGATCGTAGCGATATATCCATGAATCGTTAGTTGTAAGAATGTAAAACACGCTTTGCGAAGTTCCTCCAAAATTTTCTGATATTTTTTTAGTAATATGTTTATTATATTTAGATAGTTTAGTTTATCGAATAAACAGAACCAGGAAGCTGCATATAACTTCTGTAATAACATATATTAATCAGCAAAACTTTTCAATAAACCGTCAACAAGCATACGTTTTGCTTCTTTAAGGCTAAGGAGTGTCTCAAAAAATGATAGCAAAAACATCCAGACGTAAGCAAGGATTTCTGTCTCGTACAGATCTGAGCTACTTTTCATTGTGGAGACTTAAAACACGCAACACACTTCCATGATATTGACATTTTTGCTCTTCATAACCAACCCTACGAGCCATTTTCCCAAACTATGTTGGGTTCGGCTTTAAGTCTACTACGATATGGCTGAACTTTGATTTTTTTCGTGGTCTGCCATGAGACCTCCACATCCTAATTACCAGGTAATATCGAAGTGTTGTAGAATGAGTTTCGTCGGTCGTTATGAGGCAACAACTCAATTCAAAATTTGGATTATCGAACTTTTGTCTGCCCTTCTTATTTATACCTTTCGAAATTTCGACACTACACCAGACGATGTACAGTGACACTGCATATTAAATTAAATATAAATAATATGTAAAAGTAAAAATAAAAACTAGCAATAAAACTGCTTTCAGTGACACGCTGTTGAACGATACAAAAACTTATATATTGTTTTACATTGATTAATATCATTAAAAATCTTTTTTTGTTGTTGTTAGTTTTAATAAACAACCCATAAAGTGTTGCGTAGTAGTACATGCTGTAATTAATATATTTACTTAAGTTTAACAACCAGTTATTTAATACTTAGAATTATAAAAAAAGTTAATGGAACAATTACAAGTGGCTTTATTTAAAAAAAAAAATAACAGAAGAAACATGCATATTACCTTAAGCACTTACAATTTTAATATTATTATTTATTCAAATATAACTTTAACTGTGTCAACTACTTTCTATTAAATGGCAACCCTGAACGTGTCTTTTAAAGCATAACATTGTTTTTGCTTAACGGAGTGACGACATCAACAGAATATCTTGATCTTTGATCTTTTGAAAGTCCATGGACGATTGTGACGTGATTTAGCCATATATAAGCTACAAACAACACTTGTGTTCTACATCGTTTGATGGGGGATTCTGGCTCAGAATCCCTGCTTACCTAGAATTTCTGGGTCACCTAACCCACCTGTCGCCGGTTGATCTTGAAGTTTAAAGTGAAGGGAAAATGAAATGAAACTATTTATTTTGCAGGTAGGTTACAAAAATACTCTTGTACGTTAAACTTTTTTGAACAAATGAGTTTGACCTTACTTAACATGACTAGCCCTGAGAAGAAATGACAAAACAAAATCAGGGATGATCGTCTCTTTTTATACCAGACTGTTTTCGAGTACCATACCATGAGGTGGATATCAAAAATACCTTCATTCATCATCAGCTTTAACGACGTACCTATAACAGTCCACTCATAGACATAGGCCTCTTTTTAGAAATGAGGTTTAGGTCTTCTATACCACGTTGGTCGGAGGGGCTGGTATAAGGGTTTATTTCAGGTTTTTCTTCACTTTGCAGTACTGTTGACCTATGCAACTTGCTCCCTTAGTCAGTTCTTAAGACACCTACAAGATGAATATGGTCGGTTACAATCCCTATTCATAATCCCACACGGAATTATACAAAAGACACAGAATACCCCAATCCCCCCTATTGGAAATTCATGTTTCAGATGCAAGCAGATTTAATTATGATTTCCAAACATGTTACGATGGTTCAGAGATTGGAGATATGATTCGTCTTTTACACTTAATAGTTTAATAAGTAACTTTACCCTCAAAACAAAGTTTTAGAGACCAATTAAGAGTCGGTTAATCGCAAAGGAACAGCGTAGTTAGCTGTTTCACTTAGGTTTTGTTAACTAATATTGCATGTACAGTTTTTCAACTCACAGAAATAAGAGAATCACAATTTTTTAGTTAGCAGTTAGTTCACTCTCGGAGAGGATTACATTAAGCCCCTTACGACGGAAGAAAACCTCTATTACGAATTATATTTTCCCAGTGGTAGAAATCTTGCTAAAAATAAGATTGCAAAAGCTTTAGTACAATGTACTAATGAGTTTCTTTTTTTAATTATGTGGTTTTATGCATATAGTTGCCTTGGCACATTGTCTGTAGTGTAGAAGTATATACACGTACATATAAAACGCCTAGTAGTCGTATTAGTACAGTATCGTAATTATTGCGATTTGATTTAGAGGAGATGGAGAAAGCGCAGGATGCGCAAAGGATATATTTAGTTATGAATATTTATAAGGGTATCTACCAGCTAGCTAGATTATGTGCAGTGTGCTTATCTGTCGACTGATAAACCTTTTCGTTATATAAACTTTAAAGTTATTATGTACTATCTAAACTTAAGCACACATGCAACATTATAATTCTAAGTTTGGTTCTTTCACCTAATTCACCAATAGAGTACATCTGGCGTCTGTTTGTCTTGTTGTTGTTGTCTGATTTTGAATTTGGATTTGAATTTGGCATGGGTATGCATTTTGTTTTGCCTCTGAAAATTTACTGTAAAGGAGTAAAATCAAAATTTAAAATGTGTTAACTATGTGTCTGTTGCGCAGTAGAGAGAGATCTCGGGTGCGATTCCCGGGTTTGACCAAATGTTTGTATGTTCTGCGAATATTTGTTTTGGAGTTTGGGCGTTTTCTATGTATAATATAGTATGTATTTCCAAAAAAAGGATATATAAATTTATATTAGTTATCTAGAACTTATTACACAAGCTCTGCTTAGCTTAGGACTAGATGACGTTGTGTGTAAGATGTCCGAAATATGGTCGAAAATTTTTGAGAAGCTAAATTTATGACCTAAAGTAGTATACTTTATTTATAAATACCCTTGAAAAGCTTAAAAACTTCTGCACCAATTGAGTTCCAATTTTGACAACATTCAACCCGACTTAACGCTTTAGCTTTTGTTATTCATTTCATTGTTCACTTAGCTTCGTTTTGTTCGTTTCATTTATAGCAAATAATAAAGTTACCTTTGTCTAGTTAAATATTTAAATACAATTATAAATATATTTTAGGAAGCAGTATAATAAAACAAAATAATCTAAACGTTATGATAAAAATATCCAACCTTGTAGTAATTTAAAACAACCTCAACTGTCCATAAGTAGTCAAAGCAAAATGACAATAAATACATTCCAAAAATAACTACAATGACCAATTTAATAATAATTATCTTATAAGTAAGTCAAGTTCATATATTTGTCGATGTTCTTTTTAGGTGAACGTCGAAACAAAGAAAACAAATGGTATATTATATTTTTATTTAAATAACGTTTTATTCCTACCCGCGGTACAACAACAACCGCAGCTAACTAGACTAAAGAATAACATAAATTAGTCCTTATATCATCAACTATCTGCCAGCACAAGTCCCGTCAAAATCGGTTCAGCCGTTCCAGAGATTTTCCGGAACAAACAGACATGCAATCAAATTTAAAAAAAAAGATTTATTGTTGTATATACCATAGATACTTTTATAACTATTAAGCGAAAAGCTGTTAATTTGAAATTACAAACAGACACTTCAGTTTAATTTATTTGTATACTAAGCGACTCGCGGCCACAGTCAAGGGGCTGAGGTGGAGCCGCTAGTCTACGGGACGGGGTTTCCCCTTGAACTAATATAATAGTGAGTAGTTGCCACAAAAGAAGGGGGTTTCAGTGTGCATAGACCCTGGCTAATTATCAATTCACCATATGTTTAAAGTGGATGTCTGATTACTGAGTAATAAAAGCCTTTTGGCCCTTGTATCCTCAAAGACAGTATCATGTATCCAACATACTAGTATTTGGAATATTTATTATCTACCTACTAAAAAATAAATAAACTATTAAACTTGTGACGAATCAAATACGTCTGTTAGATCTTTGGTTTTTATACGAAATATAAACGGCAAGTAAAGGTTTATGTGTCGATTAAAATCAGCTTGTTGCTGCGTAAATACGAGTAATTATGTACTTATATTTATTTCTTTATCTTTATTATATACATGAAATAAAAAAAATATAACAAAAGATGAGTTATAGATCAAAATATATACTATAATCGGAATCTCGGAAACGCCTCTAAAGATTTTCGTGAAATTTAGTGTGCAAGGGGTTTTTTCGGGCGCGATAAATCGGTTTAACTAGGACACACATACATTTTTAGAAAATTTACCAAAGAAAATACCGGTCTAGGTACTAAATAGTTATACTAACAAACTCATAAGTCCCATGATATCGCTACACCAAATACCTCCAATAGATGACATAACGTCTTTTGCGAACAACGAAACAAACGAAAACAAATTGAAAGCGTCCTTATTGATTTTTAGGCGATATTCGCTATTGTATAATATTCTTATTAGTATTAGTACTATTTGTTTTATGGTGCGTCAAATATCATGTACTAAACTAACGTTTTTTACAATTTTGTCTGTCTCAAAGAGTCGCTTAACGTGCCATAGAGAAAGCTATGCTTGGAGTCTCTCTGAAGAACTCTCTGAAGTGGCAATGGGTTGGTCATATATGTCGCAGAATTGACAAGCGCTGGAGTAAGCGCGTTCTAGAGTGGAGACCGCGTCTCGGCAAACATAGTGTGGGACACCTAGCATAGGAGGGCTGACAGCGACTGGATACAAAAAGCAACAGACCGGGCTCTCTGGTCTTCCAGGAGAGGCCTATGTTCAGCAGTGGACTGCAACGGGCTGATGATGTGAATGCTGCTGTCTGTTTGTTTCGGTGAATATTTAGAACGGCTGGACTGATTTTGACGGGACTTTCACTGGCAGGTGACTGATGATATAAGGAGTAACTTAGGGTACTTTTATTACACTAGCTTTGTCCCACAGCACCGCGGGACTTAGCAAGTATAATATTAAAAAAAAATTGTTGATTGTGAATAATCATTTTTTACTTCACTATTTTTTTTATTTTCTTTTTTATTTGACAAGTCTTAAAACATAAACCTGGCTTGTGAATAGGTTAATTTAATACAAGTAAATTTACTAAGAACTATTTTATTCATAGAAAAAACACTTGAAGGTTTCTGTTAATATTTTTCTAGGTAAACATTACTTCTTTGTTTTTACAACGTTAAGCGGTAATGTTTTTCAGGTTTTATTCTCCCAGAGAGACCTGAAACGCTGAAGCTAAATTGCCAAGAAAATTATTGGCCTACACCTGCTACACGTTTCATATTCAGAAAAACTTTTAGAAGAAATGCATACTTAAAATATCATTTTGGAGCGAAAATATTCGGGTTTAGGTCATTTATGAGAAACTAGCTAAGCCGTTGAGTTACATGTTTAGTTTAGTCTATATATAGTAATGTAGTCTAAGCATAAGTCACTCCTTATATCATCAGCTATCTGCCAGTGAAAGTCCAGTCAAAGTCGGTCCAGCCATTCCGGAGATTACCCGGAAAAAACTGACAGAGAAACAAAAATAGTACAAACAAAAGTTATTT
>PKRV01000459.1:501664-606943 GCA_003709505.1 Hyphantria cunea | reverse complement strand
AAATAAAAATAAAATAAATAATAATATAAATAAAACACGTTATTTTAGTATATGTATCGTGTATACATACATATACATTTAGTAAAAAGCTATCTGTCAACGTTTAGTAACTGTCAACGACTTTCTTTGGTATTTGAAACTTTATGTTGATACTTTATTTCTTACTAGCTGAGTCCCGCGGTGTTACCCGCAGTTATTGCTATACCTTAACAAACGCAGGTAACCACAACGGGGGAAAATTAACCAAGTTACTCCTTATTACATCAGCTATCAGCCAGTGAAATGATGTCGGTCAAAATCTGTCCACCTGTTCCAGTGATAAGCCGGAACAAACAGATAGACAGAAAAAAATAGTAAAAAGCGGTTATTTTTATATCACAAACAGACACTCCAATTTTATTAATTTGTATAGATTTATCAAGAAATTATTTTGCATACGTGATATTTAAAATATTTTTTCGCAAAAAAAGGTTCATAATATTCCTGATAAGCCTGACTGACGGCATTCTTGACTACTGTGCTTGTAGTAATGTATCTTATTGAAACATCCAGCTCCTTATTAATACCCGAGCATAATGACATGCCATAACATTGTAAATTCCTTAACATAATAACATTCCAAACTGTATGCCTACCATATGTTTATTACGCTATTTCATTCTTCTAATGGCATGTGCAACATATATGAAATTATAGGTTTAAAGATTATAAGTATCTATTTTATTTTAAACTAGCTTAGTCCTGCGGTGTTTCCCACGATCATTGTTGTACGTTAACCACCATGGGTAACACTGCGGTGCAAAGCTAGTCTGAAGTGCTGCCAGTAAAAGGTTCCGTCAAAATCGGTTCAGCCGTTCCAGAGATTAGCTGGAACAAACAGACAGACAGACCGAGAGACAGACAAAAATTGTAAAAAATGTTATTTTGGTATATGTACCGTGTATACATATATTTGCATTTATTAAAAAGCGGTTATATTATTATTACAATCCGAAACTACAACTTTATTTATTTGAAAAGATATTTACAGTTAAAAAAACTCTCAAATTATACGCTGGTAATTTTACAAAAATACCTAAAAAGGACGCAAAGAACACCCAGACTCAAAACAACAATTTGGTAGACACACAAAGTGTGTATTTATTACTAATATTTACTAACTAGCTAAGCCCCCACTCTGTTACCCACGGTTACAAGCGAAACTAGTCGTAATAAAGTAGGCTAAGTTACTCATATCATCGGCTATCTGGCAGTGAAAGTGCCGTCCAAATCGTTACAGCCGTTCCAGTATTGAACGGAACAAACAGACAGTATAAAAATTTAAAAAAATGCTTTTTGGTTAAGTATGATAACATACTTTTATATGCAATTCATTTTTTCACTTTCGATTATACACTTCACCCGAAAAGGAGATAACACAACCGCAACAATTAGCGTTATCTAAAATATTAAAGGGCATTAAAAAACCACAGAAAACTTATCGTAGTGCGGGAGCAATGCGTTAACAATGCCTTGTTAATTAAGTAATAAACCGATACTAATGCGTTTTTCATCGAGTTATTATATATTAGTATACTAAACAAGCTCATTCCTAAGAGCATGTTTTTATAGGGACTAAATATCCAAATCACCTGAGTCCTCACTAACTTCGTGTAGATTTGACTACACTTTGCTTTGCTTGACCACACTTTGACTACACGGTTGGCCTAGTGGCTTCAGTGGTCGCCACACCGCTTCCTGCTGCGCCAAGTGTTGTGGGTTCAAATCCTACAGGGGACAACACTTTGTGTGATCCATAAATTGTTGTTCTAAGTCTGGGTGTACTTTGTATCCGTTTCATGAATGTTTGTAAAGATCCCCGTGACACAGGAACGTATATTCCAAAGGCGGGATTTGTCTTTTTTCTTTAAAAAAAAAAGATTTGTGTATCAAGGCATTGTAACAATCTTCTTTTTCGACTACTAGTCTACTTTACTACGGGAATAATCTACCCCACACTTTTCCTTATATTTGCATTGATGTTCTGCGTAATTTGTCACCCATGGGATGAATAAAGGTACACTCCGTAGCCTAAATCCGTCACCATACGTAAAAAAAAAATTCATTTAGAAATCTATACAAATAAATGAAATGTGTACATTAAATCGATAGCGCTGACCATCGATTCAGCTGAACATGTATTAATATTTATAATACAATCTTATCAAATAAGTCAAAGTTAATCCCGGGTCGAGCCAAAAAGTGTTATTGAGTTTTTCTGATTACAGAAATGTTTGATAACAACTCGGAGTTTGGAGGTTGGGTTCGTATCCCCCATGCCTCGGATAGCACGTATAGCCGTCGGTCCTGCGCCTGATCTTTCCCCGGTCGTGTCGGATAACCGTCCCATCGGACTATGAGAGTAAGGGGATTGGAAACCTGCAATAGTATGTTGAGGAAATAGAGGGAATAGAAAACATGCATGGGAATAGTGCACATGTGTTTGCGCACACACTCGTGCACTAGAATATCTCCTGCATAGTTGGCTGGTATCCGTTGAGACAGGCTGCCGTGGTCGAAATCAGCTAGAAGAACATCATCATCAAAATATGTCATCTGAAACATTATTATTAGGTATACTCTTTCTGAGCAACTTTACGAAACAATATTTTATTATAACCTGTTTCGAAGTGTTAGTATTTGCGGCAAAAGTAGTGCATCTGGGAACGATAAAATCTAATTTGAGACTAAACAAATCCCGATGCATTGAGAAGATTCGAACTTTGGCCTAATAACGAAGAAGTTAAGAGTCCGGTCTTCAGAAATTTTAATTGGGATACCCTTTCTCAACTCGTACAGCTGAAAAGTTTATCACTAAGTAGATTATCGTTGTCAGGGGATTAATTTGGTACTTTGTTATAAAAGATCCTTTGTCGAATATTCTAGTCTCGATAGATCTCTCGCGTTTGGAAACGATTTATTAATAAGTATGAAAATTGAAAATTCCTGCAGTATCTGTCCAATTATTTTATTATGAGATTCACAGACGACAGACTATTTGAAACATCTACTTCTATAGTGGAAAAAAACTATATAAAATTTATTGCCTATTGACCGGAACGTAACAATATCTCTTCACGCTCTAGGGTTGATTATATTGGTTTTACTGAAGGGGATATTTTTATTAACAAGAATTTCTAAACCTTTCTTCATTAAACTACACAGAATATATTGAAAGCTATATCGAATGATCGACAATGTCCTATGATTCAGTGTTACCCACCAACCCCTTATAAGCATTTAATATGTTACCTTTATCTAAAAGTACACTATCATAATAACACTGAAAGGTTTGTTTATTTGTTTGGTTAAACGTTGAAATTCTTGTTAGAGTTAAATAGCCCAGTAATCAAGGAAGGTTTTATATTTATGACACGACGCTACAACCAATAGAAGTCGAGCATCAATGAAAAATGTTACGAAAAGGGGAAATGTTTTTCCTTTTGAAAGAAACGTGAGTCAACAAGCCACAATACACCTTAAAAGCTTATGGAGGAACGGGTGTCATGTCCCTCCAAAGGATCCTACGATCAGGCGAGGTGATCATACCTGGCCGCTGCCCAACGATTGATGTTGGGATGTTGTACTTATGCTAATAGGCACGGGAACTGCTATTGCACGATTCAGGATTAGAGTGTTATATATTCCGTGTAGTAACGTCACTCCGTAGTTCGGTGTATCTTCCGTAGATGGCGCTGTAGTATATTGCTGTTGCGCTGTATGTGGAAGTGGCCACAAGCTAATATTAAGTAAGCCAATGCTGCTACTATAGTCGTTACATCCTGCACTCGTCCCAATCACGTCAGAGCATGGATAACAGAGTGCTATAATATTAATTGCTATTACGTAAAAGGATGATTTTATGACATATTCATATACTTTAAAGTGATCAGGTTCAATTGAATGGCGGTAGTCGTAAAAAAAAGTTTTGGTCACGCAAAATAATAAAGACACGTCATAAGGCTCTTTTGATTAGACAGATATTTTTAACGCTGAAAACTACTGACATTTGGAAGCTTCCCATCAAAATATGCAAACCAGGCAATCTCTACTTATATAAAAAAGGAACCACAATATAGAGTTTCTACTATAAACGATGCAAATTTTGCCTGAGAAATACACACACCGGCTAATGATACTAAGATTGTTATAAGCAGAACAAACAATTAATAACAGTATTATAATATGCAGATCAGAAAGAAATAAAAATCGGCCAAGTGCGAATTGGAATCGCGCATGAACGGTTGCGTACATATCTATACATTTCAATCGTCTACCTGTTGCCGTTATCAATATCGAACAAAAACAAGCAAAATAAATCACGTTTGTTCTATGGGAGCCCCCTTAAATATTTATTTTATTCTTTTTTTACCCGACTGCGAAAGAAGGAGGTATATGTTTTTCTAATGTATGTATGTATATTTCTTTGGCACGCTCTAGAGCCTAAACGGCTCGTCGTATTTTGATGTGAGTGGTGTCAATAGACTCGTCTTGGTCGTGGGAGTGACATTGGGTATATCAAATTTAAAAAAACAAAACAAAAAATTATATGCAGTCGGGTTTTCTTTTAAAATAATTCGTTACTTGTATGGGATTCGTTGTTATAGCAGCAATAGAAATACATCATCTCTGAAAATTTCAACTGTCTATCACGGTTTATTAGATACAACTTGGTGACAGACGGATGGACGAACAGACAGACAGAGAGATCGAGAGCAAAGTCTTTTTAATAGGGTCCTCTTTTACTATTTGGGTACGGAACCCTAAAAAGGGGAGTTGTCAACCTTGTAACATTATGACCTCATATTAAATATCACAAGGAAATCATTTTATTTATTCTCTCACAACTATAAATATCACAGCCTAAACAAATATATTCCTTATTTATAAACATACTTATCAGAAATGGCAGAATTTAAAACGGGCTCTGAGCTTGATAAAATGCAAGATATGTGATGTGATATAATTGTCCATGATGTAGATGACCTGAAAGTCAAAGTTTACAAGTTTTTATACCCTACAGATAATATATCTTTGTTCCTAATGGTCTGTATATATCTAAAATAACTAAAAACAATTTGTGTACTTCAGAGAGCAGCCAGTTATGATGCTAATATAACTGATAATTTATGATTTCAAAACATGTTCTTTTGTAAATATTTACGTTATTTGTTTATGTTAAGTGTAAAGTATATTTACAAACAAAAAACTAAAATAATGAAGCATTCCTACGCTTGATTATTATAGGTAGTATCTTCTTTATTCCACAACATATAATAAGTTCATAATGCAAATTAAACTTTATGTACTTACAATAAAGAGTAAAGTTAAAAGTCTATATCAAAATGTGATCCCCTTTGCATGGTTTCGTTTGTTTACACTTTTATATTTATATTAAAATACCTGAACTACTGAAGAAATCATTTTGAATGTATGCAAAAGAGTATTGTGGTCGGTTGGTGCTTACTGATATTATAAATACAAAAAGCAAGAATAAAACAGATATAGTTAAATGTTCAAATTACTATTTTAAATAATATTGAGCATTTGGTTTTATTTTCTTCAGATTTGTTTTTCCATTTTCAGATTGCCCGCAATCAGTTTGATTGAGAGTTTTATCAGAATCGCAGAGTTACCATCACTATTGAATTCTGCTCAAACTTTTCATCAGGTAAAGGAGAGTCATGTTAGCTAGCCTGCCAAAAGTACTCTCCTCTGCCTGGTGGTAAGTTTGGTTTAGTTTAGTGTTTACAGAAAAAAAGAAAGAAAACCGAACACGGTTGATCTACAGAATGTTACCTCGAAAAAAGATTTGTAATTAAAAGTAAAATAACTATTTATATAACAAATACCAGGTTATACATGTCTAAGATCACTATCAAAATTTTAACTGTTTCATATTTGGAACAATTATTATTAATTAGCCAAGATGTACTTGAATTAAATTTATAAGTAATTATATTTTTTACTATAATTTCATTTATATACAAATAATAGATGAAATTATAGTAAAAAATATGTATATGTATGTAATCTAAGTGTCTATTTGTAATTTTAAATCAACAACACTTATACAGTACTTGCACAGGTACATCAATAAATACATTTTTAAAAAGTTTATCCATTTGTCTGTCTGGCTGTTTGTTGTGGCTAATCTCTGAAACAGCTGGACCAATTGTGACATAACTTTCACTGACAGATAGCAGATGTTACAAGGAGTAACTTATGTTGCTTTTATTTCAGAACAAAAAACATAGTAAAAAATTAAAACCCCCAACTAAAAAGCACCAAACCTGCACATGTATACCAAGGGGCACAGCTATTTTCAACTATAAATTCTTTTTACAACATACAAATGTAATCAAGTCTAGACTTTAAAACATGACCTAATAAATTATGTCCATACAAACTATAATTATAATCATAAAATATATTTATTTAAATGGTTTGATGGTGTATTTTGGTTGGTGTCCTGACCCACTAGATATTTTAAATTATATAAGTTACAAAGAATCCATGACTGTGATAATGTAAGAATTATTTATTCAATTCAAATTAATCGTAAACTACTAAAAAAATATCGCGGTAAAAATTTCAAAAGCTAAGATAGTGTCTACTTACAGAACCTCTGCAGCAGTTCTTAATTCTTCTGTTTTCAGAACCCGATGATCAAACAATTCTGGCCCGTTCTTTCTACTGTTATAATACTTTTCAATACAGGCTTTAGTCTTATCCATATCCCCGTAACATGCGTTATAAAATAACAATAATTGCTTATCTGTTAAATCCTTTGGCACATATTTTGATTTATCCAATGTTTGGGTCCATGAACGCAATTCATTGATATCTTCTTGTGAAAATTTATCCATAGACGCTGTTGCTGCAGCATAATCGAATTCCAATTCCACAGACATGATTTAGCTTGTAATAAATTCAATTTATCGTAATTTTAAACGAATATGTTTAAAAGCTCGACACACGACCAATAACAAACGCTGTGATTTGACAACTAAAGAAAAATAATTTGAGCAATTTAATTGATAGGTCAATAACAATGTTGCCACTTCGGAACAGAATCTACTAATATATCAGGTTTAGTAGTTTATTTCATTTTGGTAAGAACGTTATAGATTTTCTTCGCATTGTTGAATTTGTTATTACTACATGAAGTTTGGTTGCGAATAGGCTGATTCATATCTGTTTTTATTACTCAAACCATCGAGATTTGCTGTTTACGTTTATACTAAGATGTAAAAAGCATTAAAACGACGTTTGACCTGAGAACAATATTTAAAAAAGACAGATGATGGATTCTGATTCTTTGTAAGTAAGCTTAATGTAGCTTAAAATAATCTAAATAGAAAAAAATATTAAAAACTAATAGTTAAAATATGAATATTTTACTAGCGACCCAGCCCAGCTTTACTCGGGGATCTTTGAAATTCTCGGAATTCCTCTACTATTATATGCATGTTTTACTCATATAAGCCTTCTTCTTGAAGCACACTATCCATTACTGTAAACTATATTAAAATCCGTTGAGTATTTTCAAAGATTTAAGCGAACAGAAAGCGTAAGCGACTTCATCGTATACTACATAAATATATTTCATGTCTAGGTATTAATCGATAACAAGACATTTTGCGTTACATTTTTACAGAGACACAAATCTCGTGATAATAACAAGAAGGGATCGTTTTAAATTGTTCTACAAATTATATTGGAGATCTATAATTATACTCCTCGCTCCTATTATTATACTACCAATATTCTTTATTAAGTTAAACAATGTAAGTACTTCTTTAGCTTTATTTATTTTAATATTATTAGACTTTTTGAAATTGCGATATTTTAAGCCTTAACTTATTAAATTATGACTGATTCCTAGGCTTGTCGGCAGACACAAAGTCACTAATTAGTAATACCGTCTATTAAAAACATCTCTGAACCGTAATCTTAAAACCGACTAATATGCACAAGTCTTACCAATGTTAACGACCAATGTTAAAGAAATGAAAAACAGCTTTTTACTTAAGACCACATGTTTTATTTTTAACATTTATATAATAAATAAATATATGTTCAGACATTTTTTTAACACACAACGCCATCTAGTCCCAAACTAAGCAGAGCTTGTACTATGGGTACTAGACAACTGATATTAATACTTATATACTTTTTTTTTTTTTTTTTTGTAAATACATACCTATTATACATAGAAAACACCCAAACTCCGAAACAAACATTTGCAGATCATACAAACATTTGGTCCGACTCAGGATTCGAACCCGAGACCTCTTGCACAGCAGTCGCATTCGCTACCACTACGCCACAGAGGCAGTCAAAAGTAATAATAAGTAACATGTAGTACTAAAATACAGAAAGTATTTGCTTACAAAATAAATGTCCTAATGTGCTTAAAAATAAATCTAATACCTATGCATGTTTGCGAAATACTTGCGCGTAGAATACTTGCTCATTATAAAATAAGTCTTAAATTTACTCATACTCAGAAATTACATACTTACAAGTTAATTACACCAATAGTATTTATTTCAGGCGTACATAAGTTTCTACGTTTTCGTATTAATGACGATTTATTTGTGTGCTGATGTATTACACCCTACTGTGATCGCTATGGCATCCATACCTATATCCTCAGTATTGGGCAGCATAAATGGAAGTTTCATAAGGGAAGTAAGTACTAGTTATTCGTAATCCAACGAATCGTCCGAAATATTTATGAAATATTTATTAGCTACTATTAAAAATCGATAAGTATTAATGTTATTCGAAAATACACCTGCATTTCGTCTTGCTTACAGCTTAGTGCCTATTTAAGTTGCTTATTTGACATATTATTTAGAGACAATCGCTCGCTATGATAGATAAGTGAAAAAACCTTTGGAAGATTGTATACACATAAATACATATACATAGATATCTCACTAAAACAGCGGAAAGGGTAATTGCCTAAAAAAAATTTTTTTGCCTTAACTAGTTTCTTTGTTAGAAACATGTGTAATATTATGGACTTTAAACCATTCGACAACTTTTTTTTATGATTCAATTAATTTCAATCAATTGTATAGTAATAAAAACCTCAGGGCTAACCAGTAAAGCTATCGATAACGTATAAATAAAATACATTATTCTAAGTATTAATAACAAGTAAAACTTAGAGTTACAAAAAGCTCAAAGCTAAAATAATTACTCGCTTAGAAATATAAGTGTATACTATTTAGCTGCATCGGTGGCCAGTGGTAGCGCATGTGATTACTGTGCTTGAGGTTTCCGGGTTGGACAAAATGTTTGTATGATCTGCAAATATTTAATTGAGTGTTTTCTATTTATTATATGTATATATTTTTTAAAAAATATACAAGGATTTACATCTGTTGTCTAGTACCCATAATACCAGCTTTAAATAGTTTCCGGCTAGATGACGTTGTTAGATATTCGTTTTTTTTTATTTATTTCCTAGACGATGTATAATATTCTTATCTCACTGTACGTATATTAGAGATTAGTAACTAAAGTCAATTTTATTATTCCAGATGTATATAAGCAACGATCTACTGGATTGTATAGGGGTTATGATGCTTGTAATAGCTATCGAATACAGCAACATCCACAGAAGAATAGCCTTAAAAGTTCTGCTTATCGTCGGATGTTCTCATTATAGGTAAAAAATATACTGTAGTACAGAAGAGTTAGAGGAAATATTCCGAAACTGCAAACAGAAACAATATTAAATAGTTTCTTATATAATCAGGGAAGTGTTATTGAGTTTTTCTGATTATGGAAACACTTAATAACAGGTCGTAGTTTGGAAGTTGGGGTCTGAACCCTAGTGCCTCGGGGAGAACTTAAAGCGGTCGGTGATGCGCCTGATCTCTCCCTGATCGTGTCGGTTAACAGAGTTTGCGAATATTTAAATCTTAACCAAAAATTAATGTGATTTTACTACTTATTTTACATGTAACCTATAAGTTGCTACCAAACGATTGTATCACCAAAACCTGTAATGATACTGTGTCGTTTTATTATAAATTATATAAAATTATTACGCCAGCTAGGCTACAAATTATTGACTTGCTTAAAGTATTTTTAATAATACTTCTTATAGTTTCTCTAATTCTGCGAATGTAGGAAATAAATAGTCATTATTTTAAAAACTAACGGGTAACACCCAACACAGATGCTTAGTACTTATTTAAAGGTTAATTAATTGACTAACCCAAACAAAAGTGGGAGAAGAGTAAGGAAATTACAATTGTAACATTTGTGTTTAACTGATTACAGGATAACAAGAAAAATATCATGTTATTTACTTACACTATTAAACCTTTTTTTGATCTTTAGTTATAATAGTTACTTTGAGTAAGTACATAAGTGTAATATAGTAAAATAACTTTAAGAGTATGGATTTGTATTCTTTCCGCCATCGTCCTACGCGATAGCAGTTCCATCCCCATCATTTATATGGTTGCCAGTTCACAACTGTGGGCTTTTCAAGAAACTTTCTGCATCGCACAACAAAACTTCGAAATGAACTGTTGCCTGCGGTTTTCCCGGACCAACACGGCCTTCAATCCTTCAAGAAAAGAGCGTACTCCTTTTAAAAGGCCGGCAACGCATTTGTGACGACTCGTCGGCGATCGGCGGCGGTTATCGCTTACCATCAGGCGATCCGTCTGCTCGTTTGCCCCTACTCCCAGAAAAAATAAAACAGCGAGAAAACAAATCAAAATATTTCAAGAGGAAAAATATATATACTTAATCAATATCAATATTTGTTACATTCATAATAATTAGTTTAAATTGTATATAATATAATAGTTTAATAAATAAATAATTGCCTTATAGCTGTAAGTTTAGTGAAAACAGTTATAATTTATTTCATGAGCTTATAACTGTACGGTGAATCGATTCCCCCAGTCAAACCATCAATCCGGTTTTGAAAGACAAAGATTGTGATTTTGTATGTTTTTTTGTTGTATAAAATTAATAATAATAATAACCATTAAATACAATTTTTTTACAGGTTAAGTTTTTTATTGTTCTTCACAACAATGTTCCTTTCGATGTGGATTTCTAACGTGTTGGCTTGTGGTTTTATGATGCCTCTTGTCAAAGCCATACTCACTGAACTAGAGAAGGTATGGATTTTAAATTCCCCTCCCGTCTCCTGCGCAGAATGGCACGCCGTGTGGTTTTAGTTAGTTCGATTCCGACACACCGCCCCGCCACAAACCCCGGTGGGTGTAGTCCCGAGAGGGTTTCCACACGTAAAAAACGTCTCTCCTTAGATTGATGAGATTGAGATACAATATATATCGTAATGTGAAACAAAAGAGTAGGTAAAAAAGTATGGTCAACTCTATAATTCAATCCATTAACAAAATATTTTACAAAGTTAGACTCTACTTGACGAAAAAAACAATAATTATCATTTCAATACATTTTGATTACGTAATTGACAACTTTCAAATTACATTAAAAAGCTTCAATTAAGTACTCAAATCATTTTAAGTATTTACTCCATTAATTTTTTTATTAATAACTTGCTTATCGACCACAGATATTTATCGGCATATTTTTTCCCTGATTAAGCAATTAACTACCTTGATTACGCTCTTAAATGTATAAATAAGGATTTTTAATAAAAATAGATGTAACCATTGGAAATTAGATTGATCAATAGGCCGATCTGCTAGGCTTACATAGAATTTTAAAAGTCGCAGTTTATAACGGAAATTATCTCTAATATAGAAAAATTTCAAATGTTACAGATGGGAATACTAGAAATTTATCAAATTATCGGAAAAGCTCGACAAAAATCAAATCGTCACGAAGATAGGTGAGTAGGTATTTGTATTTGACTATGAAAAACCAAAGATTACGTTATTCGTAATCACTTAAATTAAATAGCTATTTGCAGTTTTATATATATGATGATAATCTATTTTGTTATCTAATAGCCTTAATATCTTTGTGACAAATGATCCAGCACTGCCGTAAGTATATGTCCATAACACTACTATATTCTACAAATAGTAAAGTATTACGTATATTATTCACCTGTCGTTAAGACAGCTAATGTGTCAATCTTACTACAAAATAACTTCTGCGAATGGTGAATTAAAATTAAAATATAATTTACCCAAACCTTGGGACTTTGAAACATATCAGTATTTGTTTCTTTCTATGGATCCCTGGCAACGTACAAGTATCAAGTACAGAAGTACATAAATAACAGACATATATCCAATACCTTTAAACCAGTCATTCTAATCTGAATCTCTGAAACTGCTCCGACGATGTTCATGAAGTTTAGTCGTTTGAAGGCTTCGGGGGCGCTAAGATGATATAACTAGGATTCATTTTTAGAAAATTTACCAAAAAGAAAATATCGGTCATCCGTTACCTAAGCAGAGAATCCAAGTGGATCATAATGAAATTGAAATCTAAAAAGATCCCCTGGGGGATCAGTGTAGACCAAAATTATACATGGATCCCCCAGGGGGTCTAAGCAGGGGATCCAAGTGGACGGAGACTGTTATTTTACTACAGTATAATAGTACTGTCTTCATGACATGAACTGTCCGGAGTCTGGACTGTATTTATCAATTTAGAAGGAAATCATTACGATAAACACAGTGATTAAGAAGATATATTTCCAACTAAATCATGTTATTTAATTTCTTATTACAGTGTACCGAGGCCCTCCGAATTTACCATATTTTACTTCCTCGGCATTGCGTATTCTTCATCAATAGGTATTTTATTTTATGACTTATTAGTGTAGTGTTCAGGGACGTCTTTACTTATAGTGCATGGTGTGCGGTGCACACGGGCTTAGCAGTGTTAGGGGCACGAAGGGCGCTATGCTTAGGTAGTAAAGGGCGCTATGCTTAGGTAGTAAAGGGCGCTATGCTTAGGTAGTAAAGGGCGCTATGCTTAGGTAGTAAAGGGCGCTAAAAGAATGATTGCACACTAGCGCTTTAGGAGCTAGAGATGTCTCTGGTAGAAACTTGAGAGTACCTATTTCTACCATCGTTAACGACCTATTTTAAAGATCAATCTATAATACCTGAATAAATTTTACAGGTGATATGGCTACATTAATGGGAACTCAAACTAATCAAATATTCAAGATTTATTATGAAACGTAAGACAATTCCAATAACTTTGCATCTATATTTATATCATTAAATACAATCGGCACATTCAAGTACAGACTGTGGCATATAATAAGTGGTTTTTTTATTTGAATAATTTGATTAAAAATACTAACTTATTCCTTTACTAATTATTGTGATTATTCTATTATTATTGCATTTTTAAAATTAATTTGATCATTATTTTTGATTTAGTTTGATTACAATTATTATTAATTAGTGTCGTTGCATATTGTTCAGCTACGATGCCAGAATTTCTTTTTATGTTCTGTCCTAAAATGGTTGCGTTGTATTACCTAACTGTGCCATATAAATAGTTGCTGATACTTATAGCTCAGGTTTTCCTTTTTAAGTATCAGCAGTGCATTATTTGTAATTATATGTGATACGAAAACTGTGAATTGTTAGTGTAAATTTGTATTGTGAACAATAAATACATGATGATTATTATTATTAATATTATCTAATAGACGCACAGCGGAGACTGAATATACTGAATGTTATCACGTCTCTTGCATAGCGTAGATCGTTTCTAAAATGAATCGCTTAACACTCAGTTCCGGAATGCTAGGGAGCGGTCCCCGCAATGTTAAAATTTGTTAAGTATGGGGCAACACTGGGTGAGTGTGTAATTATTGTTTTTTGCGTGTGTAATTATTGTGTTTGTTATGGTATATATTATAGCACGGATATGTAAAATATCTTTATTCACGGCGTCACTTGAGCCCAATTGAAAACCAGCGTCAGACGCTTTACTGACACAATGCTCAAATGGGTCCATTTTTGGCATTTTGCTAAATTGGTGTAAATTACCTTTTGTATTTACGATTACTTATTGTTGCGAAAATAAATATTTTTCTTTCTTTCTTTCTATATTTTATAATAGATGCATCTTCTATTAAATATAAATATGTGGTCCACCTTACGGTTGATCACGAAGTTAATATACTCTAGAAAACGCAGCAAAATACTAATATAGATAAACAAGATGTGGGATAACATTGTATTTAGTAATGAATCAAAATATAAATAAACACCATTGTTGGCAAATGCATACAATAAGATGACACGCCTCCCTTTGTCCTATTCTACGTCAGATCTCTCAATATTTGTCCTTCTTATTTAAAACTAGCAGAGCCCCGCGGTGTTACCCGCTCTATAACAACAACCGCGAGTAACGCCGCGCGGCAAAGCTAGTCTAAATAAAACTAGCCTAAGTTACTCCTTACATTAACATCTACCTGTCAGTGGAAGTCCCGTGAAAACCAGTCCAGCCGTTCCAGAGGTAAGCCGGAACAAACAGACAGACAGACAAAAATTGTAAAAAATGATATTTTGGTATATATACCGTGTGTGTACATACATATGCAATTAGTAAAAAGCGTTTATTAGTATATTACAACTAGACACTCCAATTTTATTTATTTGTATAGATGTTTAGAAACATTATCGTAAACTTATGGTCTGTCTTTTCATTCTCGGACGCGAGCATCTCCGTAAGTCAAGTTACGTAAGTAAGTACTGGATACATTACCAAGTAAGTACATTATGGCAGCAACAAAGTGGATTAAAGAAGTATGTATTTTCTTTCTAGAATATTCCCTGCTGCGCCAAAAATAGAATTTCCCCATTTTGTGCTCTTGAACTTGCCAGGAGTGCTGGTGATGGAGACTTTGTTATATCTCTGGATGAATTTCTACTTTTTAGGAATGTTTAGGTATGTAAGTTTATAGTACTTATTTATTTACAAAAGGTAAAAGAAACAACGCGAAAAGTCTTAAAGAATCTTATAAAAGAAAATTAGTTCAGTAGCTATACTAGTTTCAATTAATTGGATTATAGTCTTATTAATGGCTTCCTCAAACACGATATTTCTTCAGAAGGCTGTCTAAGATAAGATTATGGACTTTGGGATATTCGCTACAATAGGAAATATGAGTAGTCGGTCTGTATGAGGCAATAATATTTTCAGATTGTACACTACACTAGTAATTATGTAATTGCTTTGCCTAACTAAACCATGTATATATATATATATATATATATATATATATATATATTATGAAATCACGGGCAAACGAGCTGACGTATCGCCTGATGGTAAGCGATTACCGCCGCCCATGGACATCTTCAACACCACAGATGTCACAGGTGCGTTGCCGGCCTTTGGGGGATGGGAAGGAGAATGGGGATGGGAAGAGGGGTTGGGGTATGGGCCTCCGGTATCCTCACTCACTCAGTGAAACACAGCACAAGCGCTGTTTCACACCGGTTTTCTGTGAAGCCGTGGTATCACGCCGGTCGAGCCGGCCCATTTATACCGAAGCGTGGCTCGCCCACATATCCTTTACAGTTATATTATATTATATTGTTTCGCCCGCCTCATCTCCTTCTTTTGGTGGAATGGCAACCGGCTTATCAGCTATTTCTGCTAATGCCAAGTTCTTAGAGTCTTCGAGTCTTTAAGTCTTCGTCGTGATGAAAGTAATGATAAAAAAAATATAAAAATGTGGATGAGATGAAATGTGGACCGTCTTTTGAAAAAACAAAAAACGATCTTCGCCCGTCTTGTCATTTTACAGCACTTCAAGTGAAAATTAAAAGAATCAAAGCTCTGTAGTACAATATATTTAATTTTATCTAGTAAATAAATAAAATAAATAAATTAAATATCTCTTCAAAGATACTACGAAAGAAAACCAGTTAATAATGTTTTTTTTATGACTCGTCGATAAGAATGCCCCTCATCGACTAATCAGCAATCAATACCACTGTTTGAGTTTTGCACTATCTAGAAAATGAACGAAATAACACTGTGGACACTGTGTATTTTATCTTCTCAATCAGGATTAACGTCATTAAATATTTCAGAAATCAAAATGAAATAGCATTACAAATGACAGAGGAAGAGGCACAGTACATTGACACGCTGTTGGCGACACAGTATCACCAATTAGGGCGGATCAAATTTCACGAATATGTTAGTTGATTTCATTTGAAGGATCAGCACATAGAAAAAAAATATTAAAAGTTTTAATTCATTTAAGTACCTATCTACAATGTACATTTATTTGCTCAATCGTGTGTTATATAGTAAGCGGTTCGTCGGGATTCGACATTCTACGTCACCGACCCTTTAAAACAAATATTCCGTTCTTGATGAACGTTACAGGCATTTCAGAAAACCTCTACAGAAAGGCCATTAGCAAATGGATAGTTTTTCTTAAAGAAACCATCAGTCGTTTATGCAGCAAAGGTTTATCCATTGAATCTTAGATCTATTTAGGTACCATTATTACATTTTTGGTTTAAAAGTATTTTTTTTATGGAATAGGACGCAAACGAGATGAAGTATCGCCTGATGGTACGATTACCGCCGCCCATGGACACCCGAAACACCTGAAGCGTAACAAGTGCGTTGCCAGCCTTTGGAGTTTGGAGAGGGAGATGGGGGAGAAATTAGGGTATGGCCCTCCAGCATCCTCACTCACTCGGTGAAACACAGCGCGAGCGCTATTTCACACCGGTTTTCTGTATGGCCGTGTTATCACTCCCTTCGAGCCGGTCCATTTGTACCGAAGCGTGGCTCTCCTATGGTATTTAGAACGATAGTAATAATCTAATAAAATAATTTCAATATTTTTCTCAGGCCGTAGCGACTGTCGTTATGCTGACATTGGTATTACAACCCATCCTCAGCGACGTTCGCATCGATCACCAGGGTGGCGCAGTATTTCACGAGTAACTATTTTTGGTACTACTTCTAGAAGTAGATAATAATATTATTGGAAGTCAACTGGTCTATTCGATTTTTCTAACACGCTTTAATTTGTTTCATCTGTTTATTTTGTTAATAACCGGTATTCATCGTCTGTTTTTTTATGGAATATAAGGCAAACGAGCAGACGTATCGCCTGATGGTAAGTGATTACCGCCGCCCATGGAGATCCGCAACACCTGAGGCGTCACAATTGCGTTGCCGGCCTTTGGGAATGGGGTAGGGGATGAGGGGAAGGGTTGGATTATGGGCCCCCGGTATCCTCAATCACTCGGTGAAACACAGCGCAGGGGCTGTTTCACACCGGTTTTCTGTGATGCCGTGGTATCTTTCCGGTCGAATGTACGGTCCGGTCCATGCATGCCGAAGTATGGCTCTTTGTTTGGTGGCGGTTTATGAATACAGAATTTCACCACACCTATTCATCTTATGCGTGTCGTAAGAGGACTATAGGTGCAAATTATGCAGGCAAATATCCCTGCAAAGGGAACGAAAACTTGAAAGAAAACCTATACCAACCCATTTGACTAGCGTGGTATATTAGGCCCAAACCTCCCTTCTTAAGAGAGGCCTATGTACAGCAGTGGACTGTCAAGGCTGTTCATGATGATCGGCAATTATCACCGCCCATGGACGGATGCTTAAGAGCGTTGTTGCCCTGCTCTTTTCCCTAGAATACGTCAACCTCACTTAATCAGTATTAGTAATGGAACGATTGACCAACGAACATGACCTTCTCAACAAAATGACAGAACTATCAAAGCGCTAATTGGTACACCTTATATCAAGCTGTCAAAGTGTACGATTATTTTCTAAATATATGTGCATGTATATGTGAATATATATTTTTTCGGACATCTAACACACTACGCCATCTAGTCCCAAACTAAGCAGAGCTTGTAGTATAGGCACTAGACAACTGAAATGAATACATTTTTTTTGTAAATACATACATATTATACCTACATAGAAAACACCCAAACTCCGAAACAAATATTTGTAGATCATACAAACATTTGGTCCTATCCAGGATTAGAGAACCCGAGATCTCATGGTCAGCTATCGCATACGCTACCACTGGACCACTGAGGCATATTGTTAATGTATGTTTTAGTCTATGTATGCAGAGTATTGTTCACTGATTATGTAATCCTGTGCACTTTCTTACAAGATTTCTACACCACTCTAAGGTTGACTGGAAGAGAATGCTTTGGGCATTAAGTCCGCGAATGTACAAAGAACATAAAATATAAATTAAATAAATAAACAATTGCTGAATATCGATTTACTAACATCACTCAAGTTGAACCGGCCCATTTGAGCCGAAGCATGGGTCTCTCACGCATGATTTTGCAAAAGACTTTTCCTAAATATAAGAACAATTACTGAATCAGTGCATCTTATGCATGCATCAATGGTCATTCTAAAGCACCCCTCAATTAGGAACCACAAGATAAAACGTCGGGGATAGTGTTTTAGCAAATAGAACGTGGAAATTATATATCACAGTACCACACAACATCAATTTCCTCCACCAATATATTTTTTTCCAGCTTCATATTTATAATATTACGAATGAGTATAATGAAAGTAATGTTATATTGTTTTCTTCTATTTTGTTGTTGCAGCCAAATCTATGTCTCATCACCCTGTCTCATGGGTGTGATATTGCTCTTCATCATACCTGTGAACCTCAATTTTCTTAAGTTCTTCAGGCGGAACTCTGGTAAACAATTTATAATTCTTACAATTTATATCCTATATGCTAATATTATGACCTTGTTTAAAATAGTTCATTATCATCGTCAATATGTTAACATAGGTATCTCTAAATATTTACAGGTAACTATAATTTTTTTATATCATCATAATAACTATAATATAATATGTATCTAAAATATTTTGATTTTAACCAAATTTCTATATTTCCAACTTCTACTATCAGTGGTTAGGTAATTTTGGCAACAATCAATGCTTCGATTGTTTCGTTTGGCGTAAAGTTTTAAAAACAATAACAATTTTATTGAAATTGTTTTCAGTTTCATTTTAATTATTTCTTCTTTTCACATAACTAATAAATACTTTTAAGTGATTACGTATTTTAATTTCAGAAAACAGCGATCCCTTACCCCGTTTACGGAGCAAATCCTGTCTAAATTGGGCTTTAGTGAACAGAGAAATGAATTGGAGCGTGCCTATTATATTAGGTAAAATTAGATCTCTTTGAAATGGAATATATTCTAGGAACGAAGAGGTCCACTCTGTGAATGTATTAGATCCTTTGTATTTGCTCCGTGATTAGATCAAAGACATAAAGCATTTCATTGGATCATTTTAGTACAGACGCATTTATTATAAAAATTAAATAATGTGTGTGACCAAATGTTTGTTTGGTACTTGCAAAAAGGACTGCTATTATAACATAGAGAACTAACAAAAATTAATAAAAATACTTTTAAATCTATAGAACTTATAAATGACGGTTACAAACTAATAATAGTAAAGGTGAGGCTAACAAAAGTGTGTTAAAAAGTGTAAATTTTTCTAACTTGAGCCGTATACCGACTCCGCCACCGGAGGATGTTTCGGTATGCTGTCTTCGCGTTTACCGATACATTTTTTTTATATCTGGCACTGCCAAAATGACTCAACATTGCTTGATGGAAAGATTACGCAGAATCCAAGAGCGGTGGTCATCATGTCTACTCATTGCGAATACAGACAATACAACAATACAGCATGGTGACCCACACTATGGCGGCCAGTGATACTTCTGTATCATTGGGCCTCCGGTCTCGCACTCACAAACGAAACACGACAGCATTTTCGTGTTGAAACGTTCTTGTTGAAATCAGCGTGGCCCAACTACTTTTCTGTCTAATGAAAATTGTTTAAGATATTTATCAAAAACAGTCATTATATAAGTATGCCTCAAAACTGCAACTTTTTTATTAATTTATTTATTATTTAGTTCGAAAATGTAAGTTTAAATTATTTAAATCTCGTGGTAGGTATCTATATTAAACTCATCTCTTTTTGTAGCTGGCAGCAGTACCCTATTTGAATCCTTGCGAGACTCTGGAATGACAGAAGAGTTCGAGGCTTTCTTCTTACACTTCGCGAACTGGCCTCTAACAGCCATTGTATTTGTCACCATGTTGTTCTGTAAGATCCTTACAGAATTTGCTTCAAGCTCTGTTGTCGTTTATGGTCTTCTGCCCAGTGCTGCGAAGATGGTAACGATAATTTATTTGAATTAAAACCTGATGTATGATTTTACTGTCCGTTTAAGTGTGTGCGTTCGCGTGCGTGTACGTGTGCGTGTTTGTTATATGTGAAATTCATCTGGTTTTATTGGTTTATAATTATTCTCTAATTATAAGTAAGTAGGTATGTAACTTATTGCTACGTCAATACAAGTGGCGGTCTTATCGCTCAAAGACAATCCCTTACTGACAACTATGGCCTGTAATTAAATAACGAGATTGTGCAGACGTATGGGATAGTGCCTGGTGTATTAAACTAGATTGGAAATGAAAATTAAAGCAGTGCAAATATGTATACATATATATAAAGCGAAATTCATAGATGTTATACACATACTTTATGATAGTTTTTGTATTTATACTTTTAGTCATATAAGTGATTAGGAGAGATACCAAATAATACTTTACTAAATACTCTACAATATTCATGAAAACATGATTCTGCAATTAGTCACATCCAAATTGACTTAGGTTCAGGTCAGATTCGGACAAATTCCGAGAATATGTATAAAAGTAAGGTTTTATTATTAACATTTTAGGACTGATGTAAAAACCTACCTAATTTTGTATAGAGTATCGTATGCGAAATCAACCCCCACTACATCATGTTGGCTGTCACCCTCGGCAGCTGTTTATCTTTTCACCTGGTGACAGGAGCGGCTGTGAACGCTATGGTGTGTGCCTACGTGCATATCCCCCCTTGGAGAATGGTGAGTACAATTTTGCACACTTGTGCGAATATTTAAAAACTATATAGATACCTTCCCCAGGACTGGTGCGCCGTTGACCCGTAGGCAATATGAATTAACAAGGTGCGGGTCCTCTATGCCGGCCGGCCATCACGTCTTGCATACATTGTAAGATTTTCGGCTTTACTAACAAAAAACATAAATACTTTATTCCCGTATTTAAAGAACCACAAAAAATTTAAATACTTTATGATTAGCTGGAGGCGAGAACCCGATGATCAAACCAAGTGGATGTCCAACAGTGGACTGCGATAAGCTGATGATATATATAGTGGATAATTCGTAATAAAGTTGAACTTCAATAACTCACGTTTATATTACAATACGACAAATACAAATACATATATTTTCTTATAGATGAGTGCAGGTTTCGGGCCATCTTTAATCGCCGTGGTAGTAGTGTGGTTTACAGTCGCTATATGGTCCACTGCTATTTGGACGGACATTAACCTGTACCCTCAGTGGGCGGACATTAATACGTTTAAATTAATTAATAAACAAACTTAAGAATCTAGCCTAAAGAATAACACTTGTTGTTTTCATTTAATGGAGATCTTTTCTGTACGCCCATGTTAGAACTGACCATAATAACATGGTGGTACCGTATTTGCCTTGGAGTACATATTTCTAGATGTATTTTCCAAAACCATGTATCTAAATATTACATGAAATATATATATGTCTATATTTATTAAGACGTGAAAAAGTTCTTTGTAATTGTTCGTTGACGGCAAGGCAATCTAAAGTATGTATTTACAAATCTATATAGTAAAAATGAATCACAAAAATGTATGTACGCGCATAACTTTCGATCGACTGCACCAAATTGAATATTTTTTTTTATTGTCAGGACAAGGGATATGTATAGAAAAAAGTAAAAGAAAACCGGAGTTGTTATATTTTTTTGGTCCGCTTAGTCGTATATACACTGCGGCCCTGCGGGTCGTTAACACGGGCTTACTTTAAAGGCTTTTCGGTAATTCAGAAAATTTTCACGAAAATTAATATGGCGGTACAAAGTTCGCCGGGTCAGCTAGTATTTCAATAATGTGTACGATATACATATAAGTTTGTCTCGTATTCTAAAATGTTTACTTTTTTTAAGATAAGGCTCGTATTAGGAATATTTTATTTTTTCTAATTTCTGTTGTTGCCTTATTAACTATTATTATTATTATTATTTTTGCCAATCTTTTGAGCATCGTTTGTTGTCGTTGATACGAGAGATTTTAGAACAGCAGAATTAGCACCAATGAATAATGTAAAATTTGGTTTTGGTTGCCGCGACACAAGCCTCGAGCTTAGTGTGGAATCCATCGATAAGTTCAAACCTGTAACTTGTTTATGTAGGAATTGAATAAATAAATAAATTTTCTGTGTAGGGGATTTTCCAAACACAACTCTGACTACAATTTGTGTATCTTAGTGTTGTGTCGTGTGGGGTTTGAAACCACAACACTCAGGCTACTAGAAAGGAAGGCGACCGTTTTAATTAAATTATTTTAAAGTTGCGAGAGAGAATCACTTCCAGACTTCTGGTAGCTAGCCGCTCCAAAATAACTTAGTTCGAGATAAAAAACCGTCTCACTAGGTCCCATTGTGTGGGTCGCCACGCCACACTATCTGCATTTGCAATGAATATGGTGACCCCATATGCGTATCGACTTTGCGCTTCAATAGGACAAAGATTGGCACGCGTTCCGAACGCGTGAAATGCATAACATTTTGGAACGTGAGCCCAATGTGTTCGTTGGAGCGCTCAAACGTGGAGCGTGCAGTTCCATATGTTGTCGGTTTTTGACCGCGTATCAAAGGCAGCTCAGTTGTGGCGAGCGCACCATTTGAGACGGGAGCGATAGTATTGTGTAATTTGTTGCGTTCCCAGCTATGTATAACCAAAGTTGCCGTAAATTAATACAAGTATATGGTACAAAAGAACTATTGTGGAATAAAAAAATCTTCAAAACATAATAAATCGCTCAGAGATGATGCTTGAAGAGAAATAAGTTTTGAAATGGAGATGGTCCCTGAGAATGACTGCTGCTGTTTTATCTACGACCACACTTTGTTCTTCTATTTCTGTTTTTTTTTTTTTACTACTGTGAATGACTATAAAAAGCTTCTGCTTTTTGTGCACGACTGGCCTGCATGATGAACGGTCACACAGTGGAACTATACGATATACTTCAAATATTTGGAATGCGTTCTGAGGAACACACTCGGCGCTAGTCGCTAGGCGCTAGTCGATAAGCAGCTTTGGAATATACTCATGTTTTATCAAACAGGGTCACTTTTGCAGGTTAAAAGAAAAATTAAAATATACGATTTCTAACATATTTATTTAACAATACCATCCATCCTCCCACTATTTACAAAATGAGCATATTACGTACAATAAATGTTTAGTATTGGTTCTACATTATTGTAACAAGACATAGCCAAACACACAATTTAATATCGTTAATTCTGGATCTGTTGACAATTTATGGATATCCACACTTTTTATAAGTAAATTGTCATCAAAAGTTATGGCACATTTAACTATAAACCGAAACAATAGTGATTAATATGTAATCAATATGTTTTACACATTTTTCAGGGTCGTAATTTCTGGGGTGCTCTGGGGATGTGATGTAATCAGTTTTTCAATGGAATAAGTCATTATTTAGTACCATCTCCGAATATGTCTATCTTATTAACCAATTTAATGTAGAACCAACTATTTAATATATAACAGTACAATTTGTGACAAAAACTAACAATCACAACCCTTTCATTTTTGTATACAGATACAAAAATAAGAGTAAATTTTAAACATGGATACAAATTTTGTCTATGGATTCAAGGCGAATGTCATCAATAATAAGTCGAAGAGCAATCACAGTTAAACATACCCACTATAAACCATAAACTACACTATCTTAAAACTTTTCAACGTTATGATGAAATAGTTGCAGTTCTCTTTGAAAGATTTACAATAATTTTATTTCTAATTTTAAATAGTAGTATGTACCTATATAGAAAAAAGCAGTTTATAAAGTATCGTGTTTTCTGCAAAATTTCCTTTAATTAGTAGAGAATGTTATTTTCATTCGCTTAAGGAAATTCAATAGGTATAAAAACACTTAGGTGTATGTATGATGACAAAAACGCATTTCCTTTGCGCTATGATGACGTCATAACTTTCCTTGACAGTTTAAAAAAAGGTGGTATTATCAACTCTGTATTTCTTTATTATATGTAAGGGTCTATTCGCTAACGATTAATTTGATTCGATTAATAAATGCTTCCATCTGTATATCGTAAGTAAAATGGTTTTATAATTCTGGTACAATCTCTCACAGTGTGCAATAATATAAAAATAATGACATTTAAAATTTTCAATTAAATCATTATGGGTAATTTTGTGCTTTCCATACCAGCCGTAATTATTCCAAACAAGTTACCATAATTCTACTTAAATATAGGAATTTTATGCATCGTCGATGATCAACATATGGGTAGTTTTAAACTGTAATCGCTTCCGTATCTGATATCCAAATTACCTTTCTGAAGGTCAAAATACAACAGCACTTTTTTCGTGTACACACATTATAATATATAGATCTCGGTATGAAATAAACTATTAGTAATAATAATTAGTTTTAAAATCGTCTTCGAAAGATATTAAAAAAATGTCGAGTTCTTATTGAAGAGGTTATTTTTGTTTTTTTTTCAGTTTTTCAGAACTACTGTGTCTAGTCTAGTGTTTCCCTTATTTAAATGTACGTAATCATTCACATAATACCTACTCAGTTATATAGATTACAACTAATTTGCACTTTAAACACACACACACACACACATAAAATGCATCACGTTACATTTGTACGAACAATTATTTTGTTCTTATTCTTGCATGTAGGTAGCTAAGCGAGTCCTGATATTAGATTTTTGGTAAGCACACTGGAATATTTTATATAAAACAAAATTCCAAAAATAGATTATTATCAAGACTCTTAGCAAATAACATGTTTGAACCATAATGCCATAGAGTTGGATATATATGACAACACACACTTTTAAAACTCACACACGTTCTTAAACAACTTTAAAACTAGGAACTTCCTACGAAGACTTTAATAAGTAAACATTTGAAATAGACATAATATATTAAATAAATAAAATCTGTGTGAATTTGCACTTGCGTAGCTTCTCAGTCGCCTAAATAAAATTACGGTACTATAATAACCAATAATGTTGGTTATTTCAATAAATGACCAATATTTTTTGATTATTTTAACTTAACGTCGTTTCATTTCTGTTCTGAGATAAAAGCCACGTAATTAGTCAAAAAATGAATTAAGTTTTATATTTCGGATAGCTGCAAGCATAAAATTACAATTTGGTAGAAATTCTCACCCACCAATACCTGCTATACAACTTAATTACTACACTCATATATAATATTGTCGCGAACGGCTTTAGTTTCAATTAGGCACTTATTTTGGCAATCGCAACGAGTAAAGCGAAATACTAGTAATAAAATATTTTTCAGAAACTATTTTTACTAGGCTTTAATTTTCACTCAATAAACAGACAAAAATGTATTTTAAATATATGCATATCAGTATGTATAAATAATAGCACTGCACTTAGCCGGTGGGTCGACTAACTCCACATGCATACATAAATGCTGTTTCTTATATATTTGGTACAAAATGCTATCATAAAATATATATATTTATTTATAGAATAAAAACACTGTTCGGCACTCAACGCCATCTTGTATAAATCATATCAAAGCTCATACAAGATAGAGTAGCAAGTGGTTAACTTAATAATATACAGTGAAGCCTTAATATAACGAGTTGCTAAGATTTTTTAACTTTTTTGAAATACCTCAGAATGGGCCTTAACAGTTTTTTCAATTTATATTTTTGCATGGCGAATATCTTTGGCAAATAATAATTGAAAGTTACTTATCTGCACCTGTTTATGCTATCTATAGTTAAATCAATCGATGAAATTCTCGATATGATTAGAGACGTTAAAACTTGTTCTTAAATAAATCACTATTGGTTTATGTAAAGTAAGTAAAAAGTTTACATTAAAATATTGCCATATATGACACTGTTAAAGAATGAAACAGGTGTTCTTAAGCCTTACTATTGAAAATCGATATATAACAGACTATATAAACGAATTTGTAATCGTAAAGATTGATAAAGAAGGAATCTTAGACCAAACTAACATTTCAGAACCCTCGTTATAGCAAATTACTAAGTATAGCAAATATTTTCTAGTTCCCTCTGTCATATTGACGCTTCACTGTAAGGTACAAGTCTTTAAATTCTACAATAAATGTACAATATAAATTTAAATTTATGTAAATCCTATCAAAAATCTATATAGTTGAAAATACACCGATTATTTGAAGATACATTTTGTATATGGTAAACATTCTATTTAAAAAGTGTAAAATACTTCTACGATTTTTTTAATATATTAAAAGCATTGAGATTGCATCGTGACTTATATTAAGATAAACAGACGCAAATTTCAAAAATACATTTTGGAGATGGTAGATGTTACGCGTTTATATCACAATTATAATTAATTAATACCAAAAAAAATATCGTCAATGCAGCAGCGGGACATTGAAATCCGGTCACGAATTCACAAAAGTCAATCTGCCCACTAATTTAAAAATGCTTAAAATGCAACCGGACCACTCCCTTCCCTACATATTTTCCAATACCCACATTTTCTTTACAAAATATTAAGCATAATGGCCTATCAATTCCTTCCTCGAAAGGTTTATTTTCCTATTGGTTTATTACTTTAAAAAAGGTTGATAATTACAAGAAAATACACCAGCGGTTCCGTTTATATTCTGTGGAGCCTTACAGATTATGTTGGCTAAACTAGACATAGCGTTATACGTGCTGTTGCATGCGAGAGTGACGTTGTGCTCGGCTAGGGACGTGGCGTTGCGCATGAGAGGAGTCGAGTTCTCTGTGGGAGCAATCGGAGGGAAGATAACTGAACCCCACGTCGGGTAAGCGCCCCACACGATGAGGGTGGTAATGAGTTTCGGGCCTATACCACCGACAGCCTGGAAAGAGGAGATTCTGTTAAAAATTGCGGTAAAATAATTCAATAGTCATTGTATTTAGTAACAAGACAAATTTATAAAGGGTTGTCTTGTTGGGTTGGCACTCCTAGCCCTTGTCTGTTAAACTGTACTTTGACGAAATGTTCTCGTTGCAGGAAAATAAAGTATAGGTATAGAATCAAAAAGTAATAATTTAGAATATCAATCTATAAAGAAAGTGACTTGATTTTTTTGCATTATTTTATCAGATACTCGCTGATTGTATCAACTACAAATTTAAGTGAGTTATTTAAATTTTTGCACTATAAGATCACGCAGTGATCAAAAAGGTGGCATTCCTTAAAAGCTTGACTTCGGTCATGATGGCAATGATTACATTATATTTTTATAAACGACATCTCCCATCTTAGGAATAAATCTTATCGTGGGGGACTTTACAAATATTTATTCAAAGGATACAAATAACACCCAGACTCAGTACAATAACTTGTGGATTACACAAAGTGTTGTCCCGTGTGGGTGGCGCAGTAGAAAACGGCGTGGTCTATGCTTAAACTACTTTTTTTCACCCCACCGGGGTTGAGGCGGGGCGGTGTGTCGGAATCGAACCGACTAAAACCACACGGTGTGCCACTCTGCGCCTGAGATGGGAGGAGTTCGGGAACCGCTTTCTTATAACATCCGGACCGTCTACGCTTAAACCAGTAGGCCCACTTTGCAGTCAAACTTTAATTACTTTATACGTGATCAGAGAATATCTAAGTGTATTTATTTTCTATTTATGTATATAAATGACTTACCATTTTAGAAGTGGGGATATGAGCGACGCCAGCTACGATGGCGTTGGGAGGAGTTCCTACTGGCATGTGGAAGGCCATTGAACACGCCAGTGTCGCAGGGATCATCAAGTACCGAGGATCGATGTTTAGCACGCGAGCCTGGGAAAAATACATTAACTATACGTTAGTTACAATTTAAGTCTTCTAGGATGGGTGAACATAATTTTAGGTAATAAATACCTTTTGACTTAAGTTTTGACTTCATTTTGATAGTACGCCTAACGGTAATGGTATAGTTGACCTTACAAGATGGCGCTACAATAAGGTAGATAATACTTTAGCTAAATTAGTTATCGTCTATCAAAACGATAACTTTGTATCGAAAATGTACCAAATACAAATTTGTGACGTCACTGTTTTAGACTACTCAATTCAGCAATATATTACAATGATATATTACAATGTTTATTTGATTAAATACAAACAAAAACCGTTAACAAAAGAAATCACATCACGGAAACAACATCATCAACAACAACACACTAAATTATCTCATACAATTTATGTATTTGATATAAAACTACCAAATTTAATACTATCTTTTGGAGCTCCGGAAAACCTATTCATTTACAACACAAAACTACTCTAGTATCTGTACTAATATAATAAATGTGAAAGTTTGTGAGGATGTTTGTTACTCTTTCACGCAAAAACTACTGAACGGATTTGGATGAAACTTTACAGTAATATACCTGATACATCAGAGTAACACATAGGCTACTATTTGCCGCGATAACCGACATATACGTGGGCGGAGCCGCGGGCATAAACTAGTAACTAATATATTCGGTATATATTCAGAAAAGAATGTCTTAGTATTACAGAAATACGTACCATATTAGCGAGAACAGGCAAGATCAGATTGGCGATGGCAACATTGGACGTGAACTCAGTAATAAACTGTGTCACGAGAACCACTACCAGAAGTACGATGGCATGGTTCAGTCCCCGCAAACCTTCCAGAGACGAGCCAATCATGGCGGACAGTCCCGTTGCTTTGCTGCCTTCAGCGAGGGCGAAGCCACCACCTGTTTAAGATAAACAATTTTATGTTAAAAATATTTTATAAAGATAGAGAGATACGACCACTGCTGCGCTTCAGGTTTGTATGATCTGCAAATATTTGTTTCGGAGTCTGGGTGTTTTCTATGTATATATGTGTGTATTTACAAAAAAAAAACAAAATATTTATGTTTTTATATCATTTGTCTAGCACCCATAATATAATTAATAAAAAATATTTTTTTTAATTTTATTAAAACAAATCTTTTCTTTCCAGTTCTTCAATAAATTTAACGAAGAATGCAGATATTAACGCAGTCAGGTTTTTTTTAATAATTCGTTACTATTTAACTTTTTTAAATTATTCCTCATAGATAAAACTTTGAAAATACTCGTTTTTATTCCTCTTATATGCATTTTTTACATCCTGAACATTTTGTTCCTTTTTGGTACACTTATGGAAAATGTGTCTATGATAAATAATTCAACAAAATCATGGTAACAAGACAACATAGATGCTTACCAAGTAAGAAGAGCAGACCCCATGGAATTTTCTCTTTTAGAATACCCCAGGTCACAATCCCAGGGGAGGGCTTGGACGCAGCCAACTCTTCATCTAAAACCAAATTAACAATGTATAGTTACATTCATAAAGTTATAGTTCAAATTAGTATGTTTGGTTTTAAAGTTTACTGTAATTGATATTCCCTTATAATACCTAAATACTACAAAAAAACCACAATGATAATGTTTTCGCTTCCGAAATTGTTACAAACCTATTGTCTCAATTCCTTATTACATACCATACATATGTTAAACATATATAAATAGTTACAACTGTGAACCCTGTGGATCACGTCACTAAACAATGCAAGTTTCATTGTTACTTCATCCTCTTTAACACTCTTATAGAAATCTTCTTTTCACACGAGAGATACACAAGAATTAAACGATAACTTACATGATGAAGAACTTGAGAAGAACTTAATAAAGTCACAGCTCATGGGCAAAATGAACATCAGTACCACGATAAACATTGATGTTACGCCGTCTTTTACTTTCCTACAAACAAACAAGAATTAAAAATTATTACAATTGGTCTATTGATTATAAAATATGCCATGTTTTGTCTTGGCATTGACAGGAAAAAAGGAATGAACAATAAAAATATTTGGACTTCAACACACAATGTTATCTACCCTCAAAATAAGCAGAGCTATATATATATAATAATTATAAACTTTTTTTAAAAAATACGTACATATTTTACATGTATACTTAGAACCAGTTTTTTGCCGATCATACAACATCTGAGGCGGATATCAAAATGCCATTTCAAACTGAGTATTCAAAAGAAATATTCGTAGTGAATATACTCACATGGTAGTAAGGACATCAGCCCAGCCGTCCATGAATCCAGGATGACGGAAGATGTACAGGAATACAGCCAAGATAAATAGGATACCGGAAGCCTGTAACAATACGACACATATATATATATAATCTAGAATCTCAGCATTTAGACACCAATGGCAAAATTTCGATGCAGTTTTTGCTTTTTGAATCTGATTGCATATATACATTATTTATCCCGTAAGTATCGTAAGTACCGACTAGAAGAGAAAATTACACTCCTGCAACGAGAAGTAAAATTTGAAACAAACCCGGTGCTAAGCCGTATCTAGCTCGCGTGGTATTGGATATCAAAACCTCCTTTCCAAGGACAGATCTATGTCCAGTAGTGGACTATTAAATTCCACGCATGAAACCTACCTTTTCGTGGAAGGTGATAGGTCCAAGGTTTCTGTACTGCTCTTTGATAACTTTCATTGTTGTTTCAGAGCCAGATGACGCATTATTCACTTTCCTAGCCGCTTCGCTGTTAGGTCTGTAATATAATGTTATCACATTTAAGTATATTAAGCAATGGAAACAAAACTACAAATGAGATTATGGCGATGGTTTTTTCTTTTTTTATGTCTGGGCCTGACAAAGACTACTCTGCCTAATGGAAATAATGAGCAGAATCAAAGAGTGGTGGTCACCATACTCATTGCGAATGCAGACAATGCAACAGTGTAGCTTGGTGATGCAGTCTATGGCGGCCTATTTTAGTTACTTCTGCATCATTGAGCCCCTGGTCTCGCACTCGCCACGGCGTGAATGCTGTCGCTTAAGGATGATCTAAATCTCTTCTCTCTTTATATTATTTGGGGATAAATTAAAATACATAATCTTGTACTTTTAAACGAGCAATTCTTACACATATATATCATCTAAATCTCGGAAAGGGCTCCAACGATTTCAGGCCCGGGGGCGATAAGTCTAGATCTAGCTAGGATTATTTTTTAGAAAATATACCAGGTACTAATTATCGAACATGGATAATAAAACATATCATAGCATAAGTTGGTTTAAAAACAATAACGTCAAATATAAAACATTTTATAATCAGCATTTTGGCCTTATTAAAACATTACTAGATGTCGTCTAGTGGTCGAAATTTGTTCATAATTTGTTTTATTATGTTTTTAACTTTCTGCACTCCTTTAGTTTTCGCAAAAAGGGGTACGAAGGTTTTCTTACACGTCTTTATATATTGATACTAACCTAAACAAGCCCATGAAGGTGATTTGCAGTGCGAGCCACACCAAGAACTGCATGATTAACATTGGTGGTGTGCTGTACGCCATGAACCAGAAGAAGTTCACTTGACTCGAGTATTCGGGAAATTCACTGAAAAATAAAAATACATTTCTTAGAATCTAATACAATAAACTTTTCAAAGAAGAAGAAAAATAAAGTACTTTTTTTATAAGAATAGGTATATTGAATTGCTGTTCGGGTACTAAAAAGCAAAATGTTTCAATTTTAAAAAAGTAGCAGTAAAAGTAATTACATATGTAGTTATAGGAGCTTATCACGCCCACCTCCCCACCACTATAACTCCTGTATGCCAGGATCAATAGCAAGTGACCCACGAACACACCTAATTATGACACTCGGAAAGTCCCAGGAACAATTAAACTGTCTTGGAAATTATAAATCATAATAATATAACCGTATGTAGTTAGTGATACACAGTTAATTTGAAATTACCAATAGACACTTTGATTTCATTTATTTGTATATATTAGACAAATTTACTATTTATTCAATACTTACGAATCGAATATTCCCTTGAAAGCGGAGTTGGTGGCAGTACCGACGAGGGTCCCACAGCCTCCGAGAGTCGATGCGTAAGCAATGCTAAGATAATAGCAGATAGTGATGTCACTCGGCATTGGGGCTCTAGAAATAAACAATTTGATCAGTAATATAATAACATACATATTAATAATAATAATAACGCCAAGTGGTTGTCTGATCCAAAACTAAACATATGTAGTTACCAAACTGCTAATAAACATACTCACATATATATTAAATAACAATAAATATTTAGGACATCTAACACACAACGCCATCTAGTCCCAAACTAAGCAGAGCTTGTATTATGGATACTAGACAACTGATATAAATACATAAATATTTTTTTTATTTTAAATACACATATTTAAAAAACCTTAAATCCGAAACAAAAAAATTACAAAAAAAAACATCATAAAAATAAATATTAAAAATATACTACATAGAGACGCAATAAAAAGCAGGCAGTTCTGGTGCAGTGGTTAGCGATCCTAACTGCTAAAGCCAGAGTGCGTTTGTTTGCTTCCCACATGTAACTAATATCGTATGGTGGAGCATGATAATTTGGTCTGTGTCTGGCATATAATATGTATGTATTTAAAATCTAAGTATAGATATGTGCATGTGTAGGATTTTTCATTAGAATATCTGAAATATTAGCAAACAAGAAAATCTTTAAAAAAAAGTATAACACGACTACCGTAACAACTTTTATTAACAGAATTTATATGATTTAAGTTACTCAGGCCATTATTGTGAAGCTATAATTCTCTTATTTATTAAAATCGGCTCAGTAGTCTAGGCCTTACAGAGGAATACCCAAACATAATATAGACTGGTGAAACTTTAACCCTTTCTTTTAGCTTTGCCGTCAATCGGGTAAAAACAATTTTATATCTGTTCTGTCTTTGATCTTGTTTGTATCCTATTTATAAATATATATAAAATACTTATTTCGTGGTTTTTTATGTCATTTTTCGGGAGTTGTATAATACGTAAATACGGGGTACTTACTCTTCTTCCACAGCAGTCTTCGCTACAGCTTTGGTATCTGCTTTACCGTTTTCTGCTTGGGCATTCTTCTTTCTATTTACGTATACGTCCCCAAGGCCTTGCTACAATATAAAAAATATAAATTAATAATTTGCAACAAGCAATTTGTTCTTAAATTTACATTCATTGTAAGCGAAACGATTTATGAAACATAAATAAACTAAATATGAAACAGAACAAAAGGAATGCTCGAGTCTCATCGGAGATCTGTCGACTACGCAAGAGATAATCTTGTGCACAAGACTGTGCTCAAACACAAGTGCACCCTCTGTTCCCTCACTCTTACGGTACGATGGGACGGCTATCCGACATGACCGGGGAGAGATCAGGCGCATGACCGACGACTTTACGTTCTCAAATGGAGACAAGTACATACTTTAATAGCATTGGTTAGCGGACATATATTTTAAATCTTTACGACGCCTGAAGCGCTTTTTATAGCAAGTAAAAACGTTTAACAGATTAAATTTTTTTAGACTCACATTTGGTACAATACAAAAATCTAATAAGCAATATATCTACAGTACGTTAACACGTTAATATGGAACGTATGTACGTATAACGAAATGCTTATAGAAAGATATAGGAGTTACTTTCAGCTGCTTAATATAAAGCATAAGTGAAAATGTATACCCTAAAGACCTACCAAAAGAACCTTAGTACTAGAAACCGCATGATACATCTACTATCGAAAATGCTTACCTGTTCAAGTACTTCTAATATAGCTTCTACGATGGGTACCATCATTGTGGTAGCGGCAGCGTTTGATACCCACATGGAGATAAACATGGTGACGAATGTAAGACCGAAGTTCAATCTGGAAGAATAAATAGTAGTATCAAATTCATTGGAAATTCGTTCTTTTTTTAACTGTCATAATGTTGTTTAGTATGCATAACTTAAGTTAATTAAGTGCTTCATGTTACGAATCCTAAATCGGTCGGTTAAGAAGACAGAGTACTTCAAAAAGGACAAAATTGGCCAATGTGCTTCGTTTATCGAATAATTCAAGTTAAGTAGACAGCAGAACAAGTATCCATTTCCATCGTAAAACTCTGCATACACATTATTAGAAGCAGTTATCGACGGGGTTCCCTCTATTCAAAAAGGTTTATTTCCTAAATGAGACTTTAATTGGTTGATAAATTTGTAATTAGCAAAAGCCCAAGTAACTTTTGTCCACAATATTTGTTATTTTATGAATATATCTACTATAGCTGATTGTAGGCTTTCCAAAACTTTTCCTAACAAAATTAACTTAAGGAATTATCCTTACCTTCGATGTGAGCAACCTACAACTTGTACAGTCCATAATGCAACTCGTTTTGGCAGCTTCGAATGCTGCACTCCAGCAGCTATCATCAAACCTCCCATGAACATCATATTGGTCTCCTTCATATATGCTGCACAGGTTTTATCAGAGTCCAGGATGCCCATTGTGGGGAAGAGTACGATTGGCAACATTGATGTGACTGGTAGGGGCAGCAGCTCCAACACCCAGTATATCGCCATTATCAGCACAACATACATACATCTGTAGGCCTGGAAAAACAAGTTATTCAAAATGTTACTATACAGTTTTCAATTATACAGTAGGTAATACTTAAAGGGTTTCGACAAAATAATAACAGATTGCGACATTGTATTTATGCAACGAGAAATTAAATGTTTCCAACTGTCTGTGGAGGAAAACTGTCTGATATGATGCACATTTCCACAAAATGCACCCAAATAATAAGTTACCTTCAGTAGGCAATGGTGTAATAACGATTAATAGAAGTTATACTTTAGAAGTTATGTTTTGTCATACTTGTATAGCTTTAAATTTTATGAAGTATTTTGCATATTACATATATCTTAAAAATTTGTAGGGGCTACATAAAAGAATTACTAAAATTTGCCACTGAGCTTGGCTTATATGTTGGTTTAGCACTGTACCAGAATATTAATTGTCGCCTCATTACTTACATTAGTTTCACTGATATAAGTGTAATGAAAAAGAGAAAGATGGAAGGAGTTTTCAGAGCTTTTTAAATTCTCCTTGGTTTAGGTTTAGGCTATCTCTTAATCCGTAGCAATAGGGGATGAAAATAACATCTTTGCAAATTCTACAGACAGTGAAAACAATAAGCCTCCTATCAATGGTCGGTTAGTTCGAATACCAACATTAGTTTACCTAGTTACTACTACTACTATACTATAATATTAGGTAATGAAACCAAGAGCTTTCTCAATTCCAAGATTTAAAAAACAGCACATGCATAAATGAAAATAGCTTTAGATGGAGGCTACAAAGTGTTTGTCATACACTATAAATAGTAGCCTATATCGTTACTCAAGAATTAGAAGTATCCTCATCAAAATCGGTCTAGCAGATTTATATTTATAAAATTGTTCTGGATTCAATTTTCGACTACTTTTTTTAAATAAGTGTACATTAATTTTCTATCTGCTTTAGTCTTTTTAGTGATAACAATTGTTGTTATAAAATTTACTAGTAACTATTTGTGTATGTTACTAAAATTACACTGCAAAGACAGTGATATTCCAAGACATTACAGAATCAGAGGCAATTCATTGTTCATAATTTATTTTAAATCCCCCAAAGAGTAAACATTTTCTGAATTATGTAGATACTTACCGGTTCATGGTGCATAAGAGGTATAGGCAGTAGAATAATTGGTGTAAATACTACTATGAGTGCCTTCCAATATATAGACACAAATAAACTCAGCCGTTGCCATATTGTGGCACTAGATCCACCCTTTGGGAAATAGTAAGTTGTTGATCTGAAAAACAGTACATGCAATTTAATAAATAATAGGCTTAAATGAATGAAAATATTTTGCATCATTTTAAAATTCAAACATCAAGACAAGATTTAATTTTCACTACTTTAATGATCTGTTTTAGATCTAATACAGCTGTGAGTATGGTTCTAGGTGGTAAATGTGAGGGTATTAGATTTATTATAAATTACAAGGTGCATAACGTTGTATTTAAAACTACAATAATCTAACAACTAGCTACATTCAACCTAATTTATTTATAAATAAATTAGTACCCATAGATGGCTGAACTGTAGCTTGGTAATATTTTTGATCTAAAAGTAAAAGTGGTATATTATTAGTAGGTGTTGTATTTATTCAAATGATATTAAATGTAAAGAAATATATATTTTTCTTTTGTTCACGCATACTTCCGTGTACACATCAATACCAACGAAAAACTTAGTTACGATGCGCGCACTTATGAGTTACTAGCTTTCGCCGGCGGCTCCTACGTTACTTCTAATACCTCCAAGAATATGTGTACAAAGTTTCATGATGATCAGTTAAGTAGTTTTCCCGTGAACGCGTTACAAACAAACTTACTTTCACTTATATAATATTAGGTGACGACCCGACCGCTCGACCAGTGCATGAAAAAATGGCATGCAAAAGGCACGCTCATAAAGGTGTAATTCATAAGAATATTTAATGCCATTCTCATTCGAATTATAAGCACACCGGAAGTTAGTGTTTTAAAATAGTAAAATAATAATAACATGCGATGCAGACGCCGCCGCATCGGCGTAGTAAAAATCGATAAAAACACTACTTAGGGCTTCAGCTCTTATTTATAAAATAACTTAATGCTTAGTATTTACCGGTCTTCATTAACGCCGTTCTCCACAACAGCGTTCGACATGATGATTTAGTTTTAAAATTTAATTTCGTAATAAACTCCTGCTGCGTTGTGCTCAGTTCCACATTCTCGAGTTAATCTGCAAATAAAACATAGAATATTTTAATATCTGTTCACTACCTAATTAATTACCAAAAACCATTATGAACACAATTATATTTACCCGCGTATAAATTTTAAACGAAACGTAAATATAGTAATTTCAAATCTGAAATTAATCAAAATCAAATGACATGTCGCAACTTGTAATTGAGTGACGCTCCTCGTAACTTCGTGTTGATAGGTTGCTTCTTGTTTGTTGGCACAAGTACACAACCATCTTTTATTTAGCAATAACAAAACTATATATTCTTAAAACTAAAATAAAAGGTGTATTGTTTTCTATTTTTTTAAATAAATAAGTATTGAACAACGTAGAAATAACTTTTTTACTTTAAAACTAATTAGTTTATTAAACTTACGTGAAATGATCGCGAATAATATATATGTAACAAAACGAAACAGATTGGCCAACCGAACAAACTAAAATGTCAAATATGACGTACAGAAAATGAATGAAACAGCTGATTATAATTTTGTTTGTTTCTAGATTTATCACTATAACTTAATCCAAATTTGTTTATAAGAGAATCATATTTGGAATAAAAATAGTGTTTATTGAGACGTGTGTTTGTGACTGTATTACCGATGACGAAACCCGAAGGAAAGGGCGAGGCCGATGGTAAGTTAATATTAGACAAAAAATTATTTTTTTATAGGAATCATCTCAAATTACAATTTTCTTAAGCCAGTATATGTTTTGCACAATTAGTTCGGTTCATTCAAAGTATCATATTAGATAATACTCGGTAAAGTTATAACCTTATTTTTAGGTTATGTGTACAAATATGTTTTCTCTATGTTTACAGCGTTACAGCTGAAAAACATTTTAATTGCTATATATATATATATATGTATATATATATATATACACGTGTTAGTGATTAACTTTACCTTAGCTAAAACAAAAATTAAATACTGTTATTTATTTAACTTAAAATATTAAACATATTTTTAGTTAAATAGAACAGACCATAAAACCAAACTCTTTTTTTCCTCATTCTATTATTTTCCAATACTTCTTTTATTACAACTAGATTACCTACCTAGATTAGCCTCTTCTTTGGGTAGCAGGATACCTTTAATTAATTGGCAGAACATGGCTGGCATCGGAGCGTCAACTAAAGCTATCCCATGCTCCTTTAAATTGCTAGTGGTTCTGTGTGCTGACAGAAATCCTCGTACTAAACATGTCAATAATCTAGCGCTTTCTTTTTAAATGAGATTTACAACTATTTAGATTGAGAGTCCTATCTTAATAGTGTTGGACTTTTAGAAATCTAAATACAAGAATTGCTTAACACAGGCTTTCTCAGCAAAAGTAACCGGGATTGATAGCTCAATTTTTTCTCGAAGGCAAAATATTCAAGTATGGTAAGGTATTCATTTTATAGGCTATGATATCATGAACCATTAGTAGTATTTACATAACCTGGTTACACTATTCACAATTGCTGCACAATGGACATGTGACTCCTAGCATGTTTATTCCAGAACTTGATATGAAATTTTAAATAGTTGAGTCATTGCAATAACCATTTTATTAGTACTTTGTGTGACTGGACTGCTATGGCATGGTTAATTGTAGTATGCGTCAAATGTAATTGTAAGGCTTATGAGACCTCCAATGGAATACCATTTTGCTTTTTCTACTCTAAGGTACTATTGGTATGTTTAACTCAGTATTGTAACCGCTTCTTTCTTCGTGTATATCCTAAAATGGAAGGGTTGTTGGCAATGACATAACAAATTCCTTGATATAGGTAAAAACAATCTAATATAAATCATGCTTGCATATGAAATGGACATTATATATATTCACATAAAATATTTAAATATAATAGTATATGCAACAGTTTTCTCAGGAGAATAAAAATGGAAGCCGTTGCTTGAATATTTATCTGTCCAAGATACATTACACGGACAGGAAGATGCTGAGAGTTTTACAGTTTTACACCTTTTTTAACTACATTATACTTTTTACTGTACAAAAATAAAGTATGCAAAATACTGTTTTCAGCATCAAAATGCTTAGTACTAAGTAAGTGAGTGAGTGTTCAGGGCACTCAGTGCAGCATAGCCACAAATAACTCAAAATAATGGAGTTTCAGAATGAATCTGTCAATCTCAATTGTCAGCATTAACAAATTTCAGAGTAATTTACAAAGAAGTATCAGAAGACGGAAGATTTTTTTAAATGAGTACTAACCAAAAATGGAGCCATTTATAACAAAAATTAGTATAGCCTACGTCACTACCACGATTCTGATGAATTCAACGACACCTCATATCTCAAAAACCGTCCATACTTTTGGGCTGTAGGGCGTGCCAAAGTGGCATACATACCCACAATACCACATACGTACAAATGCTCGAAAAACATTACCCTCCTTCTGAAGCATTCAGGTAAATATTACTATAATTGCGGCAAATCTATTTTGTATTAATGCCACCTCAACATTTACTGACAAAGAGTTTTCAGTGATGATTAATGAATGAATAAATCAAAGCGGTGGGAGGATAAAAATAGAGTAATTATTTTATAAATTTAATACAATATGAACTCCTCATTTATTTTAATTTTTGTTATTATTGAGATGAGGCATATGAAGTTTTTAAAAGTACTGTAAATTAATAAGTTGTGCGAGATGCACTAAAAATATGGATTAAAAACATTCAATAAATAAAATACTGTTTATTTTTTTGAAGAACAGTTAATTGTTCTTCCCAAATCTAAATAAACTTTATGCTTTGTAAAAAACAATAAAGTTTAACTGCTCACATTATATCCAGCCAGAAGAATAGGTGACCATAGATTTCCTTATACTAGATCAAAATTGATCCAGCTGTTTGAGTGTGAAGATGTAACAAACATACGATCACACACACTCATAAACTTTCGCTTTTATGATGTTGATGCTTGCGGGCTTGCCGAAAGAATTGCCAATGGAAAATCAAGCTTTGTTATTTTTTACACGTAAAACGTAGTTGTATGTTTGTTTTCAAACTTTTTTCTGACATTAACGACAATTTTAGACCTGTCATAAAGCTACATGTTCTTGAAATGTTTCAATGAAATCTTTAAATAATTTCCACGTGGCTCTCTAGTATCCGTCAACCGATATGTTTAGGATAGACTTGCCTTGAGATTTCATGAGGGTAAAAATAAAATGGTGGTCGCGTAAATGCAAAGTCCGCTTCGAATTCCACATCTAGTAGTATCACGTGGTCTATACATTTTTTGCTAGTTATACGACTAAAATTTGTTTATATACACACCATAAGGTATGTTCTCTTTCTTAATAGATTTTAATAATCCCTTTACACTTGCAAAGGGTTATCCCGCCCTCAAATGCAAAACTTTTCTGGAATATTATCAGACCGAACTTTGTATTTGTAATCCCAACATGGAAACTATAAGAGCAAGCAACAAAAGTTATAAAACAGAACTTCTGTATTGTTCACTCAAAACACAGCTTCGTCTCAGTAATCTACAAAAGAATTAGTACGAAAAGTTAATTTGTTGGTCGACACTTTTTAACTTATTATTAGCTATTATGCTTTTATTTTCAGCTTCGTTTTATGTAAATATATTTAAGAGTTCTTTGTTGAATATACTGAATCTTAAAAAATACAATAAGCTAGACGCAATGGCCGAAACTAGTTCAGTCAGATCATTACCTACTTGTTCACGCCTTGGCAAACTTCTTCCAAAAGCGAGCCTTATATATATTGCATAGTACGTGGATGCTTGCTCAGGCTTGGCAAGCGTAAGATATTAACATAACAATCATAGCTATCTCTCAATCTAAAAACTGCAAACGAGCAACTCTAGCATAAACTTACATATATGAATATTTTGGAAACGGTTCGCTGCAAATATTGTATCTCCATAAGTTTTTAAAGATATCATTTAAATCAGTTCGTGGGAGAGCCACGCTTCGGCATGAATGGGCCGGCTCGACCGAAGTGATACCACGGCCTCACAGAAAACCGGTGTGAAACAGCACTTATGCTGTGTTTCATCGAGTGAGTGAGGATACCGGAGGCCCATACCCCAATCCAACGCCCCCTATCCCCCTCACCATTCCCCTTCCCCCCAGGCCGCCATAGTGTGGGTCACCATGCTGCATTGTTCTTTTTCTCATTGAGGATGGTGACCACCACTCTTGGATTCTGCTCATGCTTTCCATCAGGCAGGGCTGAGTCATTTTGGCAGCTTAAATATATAAAAAAAAAAGAAAAAAATTCGGCTGTAGATACAGCCGAATTTTTTTTTCTTTTTTTTTTGCATTTTTTAAATGCATGTTTTATTTATCTGAAAAATAATGCTAACTATAACTCCCGTATTCCAATCCGTCTCAGGGAAGGCCTTTCTCCAGGAGTAATCTAATAAAAACTATTGTTGTGATTACTATGCTCTTAGACACTTTTTCTTTCCATGTGGTGACGGATTAAGAATACAAACTTTCATCATCCCCAATTCATCTAATGGGTGTCGTAAGAGGCGATTAAGGGAACAAACTAAGTAGGACATTACTGCACATCAATCCTTTTTTTTTACGTGTGGAAACCCCCTCGGGCCATCACTCAAACGGGGTTTGCGGCGAGGCGGGGTGTCGGAATCGAACCGACTAAAACCACACGGTGTGCTACGGTGTGCCTGAGACGGGAGGGATCCGGGAACTGCTGTTATTAACACGTCCGGACCCCTCCCAGACTGCACATCAACCCTATATAAACCAGTCTGGCCAGTGTAGTATAGGCTAAAGCTTTCTTTTGAAGGAGGGGCTTATGTCCAGTAGTGGGCTATTATTATATATGTAACAATTTTTGAAAAACGATAATAATTTCAATAGTAATAGCCACGTACAGGATACGATTTTAATTGATTAGTATTATATCTCGTCTCGCTGAAAACATCTGACGTAGAAGAGGTTAATTAAGTACCTTGGGCGTGGCCAATAGGAAGTACTTTGTTTTATTAGTTTTGATTGCCACAGTTGAAATTTATTGTTATTTTAGCCGTGACCGTCCGACCGAACAATCAGTTTGTATTGAGCATGTTAATATTTGCAAATAGACGATAATATGCATAAATATGACTAGCAAAAAATTAATGTCAATAGCGTATAAACATAGCATCGCCTCCAAACCTGTGTTGAAAGATTTGTCATGTTACAAATACTAGTTCGATATGTGACAAAATTTCTAAAAGCTGGAAGAACTAAGATGCTAGCTAAAGTGTGGTTTTTAAAGAGTTTACGAAAAAAACTAATTTATGACGCGATTATATGTAACAACGTATGATTAGCTCATAGCTAAACGTTGAATTCACTCTCTACATTAGTAACATGCACATACGCAATGGATAGGTATCTGACACTGCAAATATATAATCAAAATAAATCAGATCTCAGATTAGGATATGTTTTCACACGATGTGGAGCGTGCGCGTCCTTTACGTCACGTCCGCGTCCTTTACGTCACGTCCGCGTTGTGCGATTTTAAGTTGGTTCGAATCCAATATAATAACGCTATAGATCATCGTATAGTGGGTGCTATACGACAAGAAAAAAGTTTTTTTCATGAGTCTTTTCTTTTTTCACGACTACAACTTTTATTTAAACTACATCACAATACCGATTGAGAACTGAAAATAAAACATCGTGTTGTAATTGAGCTGTTTACAAGTGAAACTCTTCCGGGAATTTGCAATCTGAATAAAATGTAAAAATCACAAGCCCGAAATAGTGTTCCGAAAATACTTAATTTTCGATCTGGGCCAGTTATACAGCTAGAATTATTTTGATATTTTAAAAGTTAAATAATTTAATGCAGAAATTTAGGTATTACACAACTTATCTTTTAAATATAATATGAATAGAATATACGGGGAAAGCAAGTCTTTTAGTCACTGATGATATTTAACATGGTTTTGATTCTCTGACTCACTTAAGTATATTTAACACTATGTTTTTAAAAATAACGTATGAGTATTCAAGGTTTTAAGGTTACAGAACATAAAGTCTCCTACGCAGAGACTATAACACCAACTACCGAGAAAGTTTTTTTTTTAGTACAAAACAAACACTTCACTAGCTTGTAGATAAGCGGTCCTTAAACTCTCGCCGTATAAAATAGTTCCACTTGTGCACCAACCTCGATTAATAAAATCGACTAAGTTTTACGGAAAAAACTCACGTTCAGGAGATCAGTCACTACATGTTATTGTGGACATTCCTAGTATGCAGCTCCATACTCTAACAGAAATCTTACTTATATTAAAAAATGATCCGGATAAAGTTGGTCACTTATTCTTTTCTAATTGTTTTGTACTGCTCGACAAGCATTACTTGACCATGAAGCATACGCAAATCTTAACGTATATTGCACTGCTATTTTGAAAAATTAAACAATATTATATTAAATTAGCTATCGTCAATTAAAATACTACAATTTGAAATAGAAGAATTGAAGTATATTAGCATTACGTATTGTCACAAATATTTTGATTTGTCACGCCATTAGGCGTGAACGGCTGGACCAGTTTTGCCAGTTCTATTAGTGATGGATAGCCCATTTATCGAGGAAGGGTTTAGGCTATAAAACCTCATTCTAAGAGCAATCGTCGAGCATTAATGAAAAATTTTGCAAGAACCAGGAAAATTGATTCCTAGACTTTAGTTAATTAGCTTGTACTCAGTATAATATACATAGAAAATAAACAAGCATTAAATTCAGTAAACGAAGCAAATGGTAACGTCACGCTCATAAACATAGTTCGATAGTCCAAGGCTAGCATTGACCTGCAACTGAAGTCCACATGATTGTGTGACGCAAATCCTTCGGGATTTTAATCATAAAACGAAAGGCGTGTTTTGACGTCATACATAATGTTTTTCTCGGATCGAAGACTGGATATATAAATACCGCCTATATCTATATCCAGGTACTGAAGTTTTTCAATCTGGAAGCAGTCGTTCAACGAGCAAGATACCCGAATCATTATCATCCTAGGCAATAGACGTCCAATGCTAGATATAGGCCTCAAGGTTCTCCATAACAACCAGTCGACGCCAACGACTTCCCGCAAATGTTATTTAATGCCTGAATATTTAACACAAAGTGCAGACATAAATCTTTTTAAAACACCTCAAGTTACTTCTTAGAATGTTCGTCAGATAATGTGATCTTAATGACACCGATTAATATGATACTTGCGTGCTAAATATAAAAACGATTGCTCGGCATTAATAAAGAAGAAGGTATTTATTCTCCTTTACACGCTTCAGAATTAAAACATAGAATAAATAATTATTAATTTTGGGTTATTTTACTTGCAAATTGATTGATTTACTTGTAAGTTCATTGCTTGAATCGATGTACAACACAATATATTTTATTTAGTGTTTTCCTCGTTTAATACTTTACTTAATTTATTAGTTTCCAATGTTCACTGTAAATATAGCTAGTAAACTGTAAGCCTACTAATAGATTAAACAGCGTGAATTGCAACTTTTTCAGTTATTATGACTTTTAAGTATTATTCCTGCCTTAACCACCAAAAGTGGAATGCTCAATAGAATTAAGTTTTGGGAATGTAGAGGTATAAAGGATTGGATTTATAGATAGCAATATATATATATAGATAGAAACATGTACGAATTCTTCTGGCGTAATGATTGAGAATTTACCTGTAGTTAGTTTTTGTTTGAATAAAAAAATATTTTCATTTTTTTTTAATTTTGCAAATATGTGGCTTGATTTACCTACGACTCCTATCTCTTATGTTTCTAGTTCTTATGAAATTTAACTTAAAATCTCTGTAGGTAGTAGAACCTCGCTGATTACAGCACGAACGGGTCGGCTCGACAGGGTCGGCACTACCCTGCTTCGTTGGTGCATGCGAGACCGGAGGCCCAATGATGCAGGAGCGTCACTAAGCCGCCGTGTTGTGGGTCATAATGCTGCATTGCCTGCATTTGCAACGAGTATGGTGACCACTACTCTTGGATTCTGCTTGTGCTTTCCATCAGGCAGAGTTCTGATTTTTGCAGGGCCAAACATTTAAAAAAAAGTGCACAACATTTGTAGTATCATATTACCACTTTCTCGCTTTACTTGTAGTTGTTAGTAATTTGTAAGTCTACAATCTTTACACAATGTAACTTTACAAACTACAGTTCTGCCAACATTTTTTGTTCAAAGTCTGTTACACAAGTTGTTGTATAACTCAGTAACGTAATAGATTTACTCGGATACATAACTGTTTGTAGTACTCCGACAAGGTCAAGATCTGATACAAGGTTGTGGCCAACTTATAGAATTGCTTATACGGAATATAACTCTGAGACTTTGTTTACGGTATAACTAAGTATTGCAAGTCACGATAGGACTTAAGTGACGTACATGAGTTCATTTTTCTACATTTTATTTTATTTTAAATTCGTTTCATCGTCCTTGTCTAAGAGGATGCATGATGATAGTGCCACTCTTCCACAAAGTTCTTCTTCTCTTCCTTTCTAGTTTCAATACTATTAAAAGTGATACTTATTGATGAAACCGCATCCTGTAAAGAACTCATTATCATTACTTTATATAGATGATATTCTTTATACATTGCAATCTGATTGAAATGATGGTGTAATATTTAAGCGGTCACCTCGCTTTCTACTTCACTGAGTACTGTGGGTTCGAAGCCAACATGGACGGCTACAAATTGTTGTTCTGAGTCTGAGTGAGCTTTGTTTGCATTTCATGTAGGAATGTTTGTAAAGTCCTCCGCGACACAGGAGTTCCTTTTACGGGATATGACTAAAAAAACATTTCATCATCCGTGGAGTTACTAAATCTACTGTATCTATACCATACCTATTGTGATAAGTTATGTGGTACCAATAAATCATAAATACCTACAATAAATAATTCCAACGCCTTACACTTTCAATAGGTTATTTGTCAATTATATACTTCTATATGGCACTGTAAGTTTGTAAAAACTGTTGAATTATAATCTACCTAGCGAGATTGATTCGGTTTTACTTAGATAGATTACAAATTATTTTATCATCTAACTAAAAATAATACGTTAAATTTTAAGCAGTATGTTCCGGTTCACAATCTTACGACAGTTTACAATCTAACGGTTTGGACATAATGACGGTAACATATACATATGATTGCATAACAACATGAATTACCTGTCTTACGCCTGACGCAAATTGTGTTCTTGAAAAATGTTACTTATTACATTAGAATTTACTCGTATTTTATACAAAGAAAAATTAAATCTATTAACATCTTACAAAATCTTTTATCGGTGACATTGTGGATCTTGTTAAGTGACTTGACCTTAGTACAAAAATCACTGTATACCAACCGTACATCCGTAAAGCTCATGTACTACAGCTACTAAAGACTTTAAGTAAATAAGTAAACATGTATGAAAAATACTCATGATTTGTTAATCATGATTTGTCAGTTTGACTATTTCATCGCAGTCAACTGTAGATCTTCGTTGTGGGTTTTTTACAGCTTTTTTTCTGCTCAACACAATAATTGTTCTGAATGGAAATCAAACCCACTACCTTTAGCTTGGCATTCAAGGTTAGTAGATTAACAAGCTAGTCGAGTTAAATAATCAGGATAAAATAGAATCCTATAAAAGTGCCTATCAATCATAAAATATTAAAATAGCCTCACTATTATATACAAGATAAGAAAATATATACACGTTTGCTTGTTAAATTTGTTACAATTCAATCAATGTCAAGGATCACACTTCATAATCTAAATCATCAATCACCTTTTTTAAAGGATTTTTTTTGCGTTTTAGTTTCATTGCCACTTTCATCGTCTTCAGTTGATGTCAATGCCAATTTCTCTTTCCCTAGAAACGAGTTTCGGTGCCAAGTCTATTAAGACGGTAGTTGGTTACGTATTAAGATGTATTATCCGTGTGGAGACGGATTCAGCATACGGAGTGTCGCCACTCCTATTCATACATTGGAAGAGCCGACTTATGGAGCAAACAATGTAGGACAACAGCACTGCAAAGTGCTCGTCTAGTCAGCGTGGGCAAAGATAGGCTTTATGTTTAGCAGTGGACTATTAAAGGTTGTTGATAATAATGATGAAGTACCAATATTCGTCGACTTTGCAGACTACACAGTTGGCATAGTGGTTTTAGTGGTTGCCACACCGCTTCCTACTGCGCCAAGTGTTGTGAGTTCAAATGCTACATGGGACAACACTTTGTGTGATCCATAAATTGTTGTTCTAAATCTGGGTGTACTTTGTGTCCGTCTCATGTGTGTTTGTAAAGATCCCCGCGACACAGGAATTTATATTCGGGAGTTGTCTGTTTTTTTAAAAAAAAAAGCTTTAAACATTATGTCATCAACAACCCTTACATGTATCGAAGCCTGATACTTGTGTGTACTGGCTATCAACATGTTTAATCTAGGTCAGCCAGGAAAACCACAATCACATGTCACGTTGCTTTTTAGACAATAATATAGAAGTTAAGTGTCGTTCTCACAGAACAACAAACAACGCAATAGTTATAACATAATGACATCAAGAGTCACAAGTGCGTAACCGCCCTATCAACACCTTCAACAGAATCAGTGGTAGTTTGGGATCCGGTAACCTAAGTCACAGAAAAGTCGAGCAAAATTTGAAACAAATCCAATACAAACCCTTTTGGCTAGTGTAGTTTATTCGATCAAAACCTTCTTTCTAAGCAGAGGCCTATGTACATTGATCTGACACTTGGGAAAAAGCAACAAAATAACTGCTTGACATCGGTGTCCTCTAAGGCCGCTGTATCACTCCAGTCGAACCTGTCCCTCAGGCCAAGTTGACACTAGCAATTGTATGGGAATGACGTTTCGCAACACTAAGACACTTGGTCAAAACAAAATATTAGGCAATAATACAAGAGAATAAAGGCGTTAGAGTTTATATAAAGAGAATCGACGCAACACACTGGCTAAGGGGGCTTGGCCAGAAGTGGCGAAGAATCTTTTTTTACGATCATCTGTTTTCATAAATAGATTCTTAAACTATCTCTAATATATAAGGGAATAGATATCTCATTGTAAGTCATTATTTTAATGTTCAAATGCAAACGTGTATCGGCATAGGAAGGAAGTGTATTCATGGATAAGATAACGTACATTGAATCGAATTAAATCGTATTCATTCTGTACAAATTCATTTATTTTGTTCTTACTCTGTTCCCAGTTACGTCTTTGTATGTACCATATGTCGTATAGGTATAAATATATAAATAGCTACAGAATCGCTGTTTCGTTTGTGAGCAAGTTTGCCTTCATAGCATGTGGGTGTGACAGGTGTAGACTGTTATTTTAAACTGGTTTGACAAAGGATCTAACCGATTCGAGTAGTTAATACAATGCTGTACCATATTTTGAAGTTATCGTAAAAGATGTGCGTGCTATTTAAAATCCTGGAATAAATATATTAAAAGCGTATTAATAATCTAATGGGCAAAATTCATGATTATCGATAACGAGGTTTAAATATTCGCGTGAAGGAAATACCAAAGCTTTTTGTATCTTGAGTCCATTGCACTTGAAGAGATTGTTTAAGGTGAATAAAAGTTCAATGGTATACAAACGAGAAGGCAATGTCAATGTCGACTAGTTGGCCTCTCGCTTTTAGGATAAACATGAACTGGTGTTGATTAAATCTTATGGTTTACTTATGAAGAATGAAGGAACTGCTGTCTAGGACGCCTATCCGACATATCCATTCTAAACTCCATCCGTTTGAAACTCGGACATGTCTACCACCCTCACACTAAGTGGAAGTGAAGGCCTTTATTTTACTGCAATTTTATAACCTTTCAATATCTAATACGTCGGTTAAATTTAGAAGTATAGTGAAGAATTGTGTCAAATGAAGTGCCAAAACAGCATAGCTATGTAAAAAGTTTATTGTATTTTTTGTCTTGATATTTGAAAGTAAAATTCAGTCCAAAGTATCCTATACATTTACAGCACCTCTGATGATGAATGTGCACCGGAATAGGTTTATAAAATTATAAATACGACTGCCAGAGTTATGGTACTAAATCGGTTACTGTTTGAAAGTCAGTCCCAAAATAAAACACACAAATATCATGCGATCCACGTAAGATAGACGAATCACTTGCATCATGGTTTATTTTAACGTAACGTTTAACAATTAAGACAGGTATCTTGTTAGATTTTCGTGTTTTGTTTGTGAGAAATAGTTGAAAATATTTATTTCATTAGATAAACTTAGATGCCAAGTAAGTTACTCATGTCTGTTTTAGAAATAGTCTGCATTATATGTATGCCTCCGGTAATAGTATTAATGTATCAAAACAAGATATTCATATAAATAAGTATGCATATTTACTATTTTATTTTGGCTTTCGAATGAATCAGCGACGATAAATGCACATGAAAAGACGGTGATCTTTATCTATTGATGTATTGATTCTCAAATAAAAATATAAGATCATATTTTGTACCCATTTGTATTCCTGACTATACATATCTATGTACATAACCTACTGAAATTGTCAATCTTTCAGTTATCAAAACAATGGCCTAACCTCTTTCACTCAACCTTACGCTAAACAGTCTGACTATTTGTATTTCATCAGACTCTGTAACCTCGGCACGCATTCTTAGTGGCAAAGATTTTGATGTTGACAAAACCCAAATATGATAGTTCAAAAACACCTGATGGCGTTAGTTTTATGTCACAGATAAAAAAATGTTTACAATGAACATTAATTTTATACTTGTTCTTATTAATTTGTCCGCCTTTGCTGCGTGTATTAGAGTTTAATTTCAAAAATTGTCCATGGTTTCGGAATCTGATTGTAGTGTAGAAACATCTTTATCATCAGCCTATTGCGTTCTACTGACGGATATAGGCTCTTCCAGTTGCACACTATTATAAAACAAACGGGAGGAATATTACAAACGTGTCGGAATAGCATATTTTTGGAATCGATCCATCTAATCTTAGAGTACTGTTTATTAATTGTGACTGATGTGAAGTAGCTATTACAAAAATTATGATGAATTACATCGTAGACCGATCTAGTTGCACTATAAAATAAAGTCGCTTAAGTTGTATTTTCGCTTGAATCTTTTAAACTACTCAACGGATATTAATTCAGTTTAAAGCAATAGATAGAGTGATTCAAGAGGAAGGTTTATATGTGTAATACATACATATAATAGTGGAGGAAATCCGAGAATTTCAATGATTCTCGTGCGAAGCCGGGCCGGGTCGCCAGTAATATATAAATCTTAAATAATCTTTGTTTCTCATTTTCTTGATAGTTTAAGGCCGTTTACCTACCACATGCAATTCTTAGACGATGACGTGACAAACAGCCAAGCCCAAGGCCTCCCTGCGAAGGTTGTTTGACAAGTCACTAAGTATAATCGAGATTTTATTCTATCTTTATAGTACAAACTAAAATTATTTAGTAGGTCTTTGCTAGTTAACTTCTGTTGAGAAAAATCAGGTTAATCAAGAGATGCTTAAATTTGATTTAGTTAAATGTATCTATTTAAGTATATAGTATAAATATAAGTTTACACTAAATCTTATCGTCTTCTCATGACTACTTCTAAATGTCTTTCGCCAGACTCGTTATTGTTTTTTGTCTAAACTCACTACGACAAACAATTACATTAATTTTACATTCCTAGAAATTTTAATTTTATTTCCAAATAAATTGTGTTGAGTCTTCTGTTACATAAAGGATTTCAAAGCAGTATTTGAGATGGAAGATCAGAGGAAAACGGAGTACAAATAATTGTGGCCTGTTACTTATAATGTTCTTGGTATGCCTATTAAAAGTAGATAACAGTCATATGGAAAGTTGTTCATGAAAATAGGAAGACGATAGACGTGTTTAGGTTGTTTATTTTCTTTTTTTTATGAATGACAGAGCATCGTATGTGCCATTCATCATGGCCAACTTCCGCGAAATATTACATCCAGTGTATTATACATTATACTTGTGTCGTAATAGATAAGAAATAAGTTATTACCATGGTTTTAGTTAGTTTTTTGAAGTGAAACTTCTTTAGGCGCATGAGTGTAAAATTTTTACAAATGTAACATCACGCAAGTATGCAACGGAAGTGTCGAAAAAGAGAGAGAGAGCGATCGAGACCGATTGAGAGAGAGTAAGACAGGGCGAACGTAGCATGAAGCAACTAGAGATGGAGTGAGAGTAGGGATGCTTTAGTCACAACAATACCTATAGAAATCGCGTCGAATAGTGTAAATATTGAAGAAATAAATTAAAAAAACTAAATTTATAATTTATATTGATTTTCAACACTTTTAATATTTTAATGACAATTAATTCCTAGCATATCTTCCTTTTGCCCTTCCTTTAAGTCTCGGAAATCTAAAGTTTTAGATTTGTATAAATATAGACAAGAATGATAAATTAGTTCGCCAAAGAAGTTTCACTTCTGACATGTGTACTTTGAACGCACGCACTTTTTTTTTCTATTATTACGTAAACTGCAATATTACATGCGGTATTGAGTTCGTTATTACACTGAATTTATAGGTTGTGATATTTTTAAAACCGTTATCGCAACGAAACATCAGGTAATGAAATGAAGAAGAATGGCTTGACACTTTTCTCCAAAAGCGACCAGCCTTAGATTTTTTTTATGGTGTAAGGGACAAACGAGCAGACGTATCGCCTGATAGTAAACGATTACCGCCGCCCATGGACACCCGTATCACCAGAGATGTCACAAGTGCGTTGCCGGCCTTTGGGGGATGAGGAAGGGGAAAGCGGTAGGGAGGGATTGGAGTATGGGCCTTCGGTATACTCACTCACTCGATGAAACACAGCGTAAGCGCTGTTTCACACCGGTTTTCTGTGATTGTGTGGTGTGAGATTGAAAAAAAGTGTATTTTTTCTTTTTTTAAGTAGTATTGTATGTATAAATAAAAAAATATAAGTAGTTTTATTATAGTGAAATAATGAAATTAATATGGCAGTACAAATATCGACAGACTCACTACTTTGTCAGGCAGTGCAGAATCGTGTATTTTATTTCTTACCTGTAAACAAACACATTAAATATCATTAAATTACGTCCATAATGGTTTTAGCAAGGAAACTGAGCTACTTTATTTTAACTTACTTAACTATCGTTTAACAGAAAGAACTGCATAACGTACTTTTTACAAGCTTTTATTTAGTTTCATATGTTCCGATGTTTATTTGCAATCGAATCATCAATTATCAACAATCTATAATGTCTCACTGCTGGGCTCGGGTCTCCTCTCAGAAGAGGGTTAAGGCCATACGTCCCCACGTGTGTGTAATCGAATCTTGCAAGTTAAATTCGATTCACTTCCCGATTTTCGATTGTGCTGAAATTTGAAATATTCCTACATATCAAACATAGAAAACACCCAAACTCCGAAATAAGTATTTGAAGATCATACAAACATTTGATCCGACCCGGGAATCGAACCCGAGACCTCAAGCACAGTAGTCGCACACCCTACCACTGCGCCCCCTATGCAGTCGTATAAACTATATTTTAAACAAGTACGAACCTACATTCCAGACCACACACATGTTTATTTCTCTGTTCTGTGACACACGGTGCCATTTATTAGTTTCATTACATAGTATCAGTATTAGAGAATAATATAGTTTATTAATCGCACTATTGAAATGCGTTATAATGTAAAAATAATTGTATATAGTACTACTTAGTAAACTAAATATATATGGTTATGTATGCCGTGTGACGGTCAAAGTTTTCCATGCTAATCCAAACAAAGTTTATCGCATAACTTTACAACAAATATGCGTCAGAAACTATGCATTTAAATATTACATATTTACAACAGTTTATGTAATGTTTTTATGACATTTGTATGACGACACATTGACGACAACAAAGACGAATAAATAAACTGAATGTTTAATTATATTATTTTAAATTATATGACCTTGCCATTTAACGGACAGTCCGCCATTTGAAACCCGTTTTTAATAATAATATTAATATGAATTACCGGGAAACACTGCGGAAATATATTAAACCTTGAATTGAGTCCCGTACGAAAAAATGCGTCATAAAGTATTGATAATAGAGTTACCCAAACATGTCATAATTAAACCATACATTTTTATGGCGTAATTTAGAGCAAGCGATGTGTTTCAATGGCTTGTTTGTAGGCAGTAATAAATACAACGAAACTGCTTCAATGCCTTCTAGTAAATAAGGAAAAACAATATTGTTTTTTCTTTTCACTTTACGCTTTTACACTTTGTTAGTTATTTGTTAGGTATGCCCTTGGACGAACTGTAGCGTTTTAAAGAAACAGGTGGCCACACAATCAACTATGTCGTACCAATCGTGTAATAAAATCTACTTGCTATTCACTATTATATGCAATGTTGATATTATTATTTAATCAACATTAATGTCATCATTTTCCCAAAATCTTATTTATTGCTATAGATCTAATCTCATAATCGGTGACAGAAAAACACAAGTACCTACTACAAATGACGCATTTAAATTGTCAAGGCCGTTTAGCTTCCTTATGCGACTTCGATATTTTTTCAGGTTTTTTTTGTTACTATAAATTATATTATGCTGTATGTAAATAGTTACAAGATGAAACAGTGAAAAATTACATTTAAAGACAAAAATAAACTCAAACTAAATTCCTTGTTATGTCTATCGTAAAACCGGTAATAATGAATGCAAGAAAGCAATATAAACGTGGTACGAGTTTAAAGTGGCCTCCAAATATATGTGACCAAAGAATTGTAACGAACTTCTAAGTGAAATATCACAACAATGAAAACGAAATGTTTCATTTTTCGAATAAACATTTTTTATTGTAGTTAGTACTAGGACACGAACATGACATCACGTGTTTGTTACAATGCGAAAAAAGTTTTATCTAACAACGTGTGGCGTTGCACACACCCCCGGTTTACGTCATCCAAGGTCATATATGCCGTCTATTTCGCCGCAAGCCGCAACACACCCACACACAACCACGACGAAAAACAATGCGTTGCGATTGGACGATTATTGTGTGACCATATCATAGCAGGGCAATGGCGTGAGTGCAAAGTCTGACTGCATCTATTAAATGGTAAAACTGGAAACATTACATTCGTTCTGAGTAATGCATACCATTACAGTTACGATCGTTTAATAGTGAAAATATACAAAAGTATCTTAAATCATAACATCTAGCGTTACTTGCAATCGGAATTGCAATACATTGTTTAATGTATTCAACAATCATTATAACAAGAAAACCATTGTGATATTTTAGAAATAAATAATATTTGTTAATATTGTATGACGTCAATTGAAACAATAAAAGACAATTGGTTATTCAAGAAAATGAAGCATAATATGCACGCTTATCACGAGTTGTGATTGCTTTTGCCATTTTGATTTTATTTATCCGAAAATCGTATGATCTTCCTCACTCAAGCACTCAGCTAAGCATTTGGCAACCCTACTGTCACTTTACCCCTAGCTAGGTATATAAAATTTAAGTACATAATTACTTATATTAAGATAGCATTCCAGAGTAAGAAAAATAAGCAGCAGAAGAATCCGAAAATTTTTGTACTATTATAAAGAACGTGCTTGAATAATTTTTATTAAACATTTTATTATCTTTTGGATTCTCAATAAAGATTTAATCTTTATTGGATACTTATTTATAATGTTTACATACTACGTTATTTTTTATTATAATAGCAACTCTATAACTGAAATTACTTGTATTCTGACTTCTATTAACTGAACCCTGTTTAAATGAGACAGATATTTATTTATGCTTATACACACATTATTACACAGATACACATAATTGTCTTAGTTATAGAGGTATTCTACTTACCGCGTGGGGTAAGTAGAATACCTCTATATGTAAGACAATTTTGTAAGTCCCTTGTTGCCTCACTTAACTAGGTTTCACTGTATTTGCAAACAACACTAGCATTGATACAAATGCAATTATTCTGTTGATGTATGTGAGACTAGATGAATGAATTTCCTATGAACCTTTAGACAAGAAGTTGATTATGGTTTTAATAGATCGTTGATAAGCTAATGGGTTTAATGAGGTCTAGTTTCACTTAATTGATACGTGCAACCTTTCTGTTAGAACATAAATTGTAATAACGTATAGTTATAAACATCTTTCAATGATGATTATTAATGGAAGAATTGAAGAAAACGATGCATTTTAATGGGCTACATTCCTTTTATTCTTAAGAAGATAATTAAATATAATAACAGTTGAAATGCTTCTCTCTCTTTGTCTCTTTGACTTGGTTCAATCTCAGAAGATCCATTGGCCAAATCCATGGATCTAATAACGATTGTGTGATTTATTTACCTGAATAGAGGATAGTGGATATCCTATCAGGTAAGGTAAATGAGGCTAGATGAAATGATGTCGAACGGAAAGCACTGGGTGGTTAACGTTTTGAAACTTTTAATTGAAAAAGTTTTTTATATTTGTTTTATAATTCAAAACACATCAAGGCTAATAGATGTTTGGAGAAATTATTGTTCAGGTGTGTTCAAGGCGATTCGGACATCCAAATACCTAGTAACGAAATATAATTGTATTTTATAGACTTTAAAACAAAAAGTAATTAAACTTTTATAGATTACTTTTTATAGATTACAAATATATAATAAACGAAATGGTAGAAATTACTAACCGATAATCGGTATATATTAAAATTTTAATAGTGTACTAATATAGTTGTGTGTATGTCAATTTATATATGTATATATTTGTGTGTGTATTTAAGACATATGTATCCTATATATGTTTATGTATGTTTAAATATTTCTTTCATTCCTTTGTGTAATGTTTGTAGTTAGTTTCATACAGAAACCGCTGTGCACCACCTACCTTACAAGATTTCTACACCACCCTAAAGTTGACTGTAAGAGAATGCCTTGGGCATTAAATCCGCCATTGTACAAAAGTGCATAAAGTTTTAAATAAATAAATAAATAATGGAAAGCTAGAATTAGCTAGCCATAACATAAGCCATAATACTGTTAAAATACTGGTTAATTATATAATAAATACGGACCGACCAGTTTTTGTTACATATTCGGGCATAACAGGTCACTCAACTTTACATCCAAGTTTTTTTGTGCCGTTAAAATTATTGGTGCGTTCATGAAATTATTAGCAAGGGCATTTGGTAGTTTTTTGTTTCAACTGCATACTAGCTATGAACGATTTAATGCCAAATAAATGACTAATAGAGAATACCTAAAGGATTAAGTACAGTGACGCATAAAACTGTAATGGATAAATGGATCTCTTCTTTTCTTTTGTGTACTACTGACGGAACTTTAAAGGAAGAATTGTGCTAATTATTATAAATACAATTGTAGACGTATTTAAGTCGGTTTGAGACGTAACTGATAAATTTGGCTTCGTTATGTTGTCACTCGGCAAACTTTCATACATGTTGCTTATTTGATATAACAACAGATGCCAAGTCGACAATTATCATATCGTTGTTCAAAATGAAAATACACGATTTTTACCCTTTTAGTCAATCTAGAACGCTGAGAAGTACCCTATTGAATATAAACATACTTAATATTATACAAAAAGACTAAGAATCTGTTCAAAATACAATTTTGTGTAATTAATTCAAATCTTATTGAAACACGGAAATTTAATTTTTATTATATAAATATTAGTTTCTTTGTTAGTTTCAACTTACTCGTCATTGAAGCTATTAATGTCAAATTTATAATTCCTTTATCAATAGTAATTTATGAATCATTGATACTGATTTATATAAACAAAAATTTTGAAAATTACATTTTAAGGAAGCTGAATTTTTATCAAAATATTATTATTGGTCATATCGGGCATATGAACAAGATAGTTTGAACATATTCAGTAATTTATCTCTTAAATTGATCAATTAGAATAGCATAGAAATTCTGCGCTTATACAGAAACTTATAAGTTTCATGATTTATTTTATATTACATTATAATATTACGACAATTTTATAAGCTTGCTTTATCTTTATGCGCATGGTACCAAGCTAGTTAATCGAATTAACGGAGTTCTTCCTGAGCCATAAAATCTCCAGGGCAATGTATACGGTAAACTTTAACCGGTTTCCAACGATATTTACTGGGTCAATGGTAATATACCTTTAGTTAGGTTATCGGCACTTTAACCCACAACCCACAGGATATCAGAGTACCTACATATATATGATACGTGGCTCTGAGTTTCTATTGCTTTCCTTTTAGTAAAGATTACGAATACTTGTAACTACTTAGATAATATCACACATTCACTACTTCCCACATCTTTTTTTATATTATTAACTTTAGTTAAACACACTTCGCTGTGGAATTTGTTGTAGTTTTGACGAGAGATGAAGAAGAAGACTGGTGCGAAAAAGAGATAGAAGCAATCTTTGAAGCGGGTTAGTAATCTTGTAAAATTTTAGCTGAATCGGTGCGGAACTTGAGCTAATGAAGCGTACACTAACCATTTTATATCTACCATATAACAGATATGCAACCTCAATAGAAACTAGTTCTATGTAGGCCGCACACTCTATATATAGGTATATGCATATACTCGAATGCATTGAGTTCGTGTAACTACTTGCATCAATGCGAACGACCGAAGCTAGTAGTTCCACTTTAGGTATCCAACCTAACTATACTATGGTAGTAATCTCGTAAAAGATTTTTAGTGAATAGTTTTAGAAGAAAGTATCTTTATAATATGTGTTGATACTACTGGCAAGTCTACTAAAACTACACTAACATGGATGGTTGCCAACAATATTCCACTTAATACGTTGAAATAAAGGCAATAGTTTTGTTACATTGCAGCTACCAACAAATAGGGCCGCTGCTGATGCAATATTACCATGAAACTTGTGCTTACAAGTTTCAATCTTTCATAACCGCTGTAAATATATTTACATGTAAATAATTGCTATCTACTTTTATTATCATTGATCATGATGAATATTCTTGCACCGAGATAAATATTGTTATTAATTACTATCAGATTAGGTAATGAATTTTCAATAAATGTGTATTCTTAAAATTGTAACAGTTAATTGGATATATTAAAAGAATATGTAATAAAACAAATTCTTTGGGGGTGCAGTTGTGTAAGTGCATTTTTTTAAACGTATTTAATTAAAAATTTTATATTTTGTTTGCGATAAAGTGGGCCTCGAGATCTGACACACAGGCTTCGAGCTTAGTATGTACTCCAACTCTCTAAGCAACTATTTTAGAAACTTTTTACCTAGATATCTTGTAACTAAAATTGTTCCTACCCTGTGATAGAAATAAAGTATATATTATTATTATTATGAAATTATATAAATCCAATAAATTAAGCAACTGGAACGCGTGACTAGGGCATCGAACGATCAATTCCCGTGGGAGAGCCACGCTTCGGCATGCATAGGCCGGCTCGACCGGAGTGATACCACGACCTCACAGAAAATCGGTGTGAAAAAGCGCCTGTGATGTGTTTCACCGAGTGAGAGAGGATACCGGACGCCCATAATACAACCCTTCCCCTCATCACACATCGTTTCACACCGGTTTTCTGTGAGGCCGTAGTATCATTCCGGTCAAGCCGGCCCATGCATGCCGAAGCGTGGCTCTTAATAGCTAGAGGGAACAAACCATAATATAAAACTCTCCTTAAGAGGAGAATTTTTGCTACTAAACTATGCTGACCAGACGAGTTGGTTAAGGTTTACAATGTTGTCCTGCGTAATTTGTTCCTTATGTCGGCTCCTAGCATATTCTTAAAAAAAAAGAATGTGACCTGAACTTTCGCCAATATTATCTGATATTGTTTCTGTACACCTAAAAGGATTTTCGTGATATGGTGTCTAGAAATCTGTTATATTCTTTATCTACATAACTACAATGGCTTTATTGAGTACGCTGTTCATTAAATGAAATAAGAGGACATTTTTATTTACAAAGTTCATTCGCATTGCATCTGTTTCGCGTATCTTGTAAAGAATAAATTGTTGTTTTTGCAAATCGTTAGCTAATATTAGCAATACAAAATACAGCTCACTTGGCATATTTTGTTTTGGATTGGGTACAAACTTATTAAAATAAAACCTTTACTAAATACAATCATGATCTAAATTATTCGAACCGTTTATGAGACCGCACAGTTTTCTACACTTTTGCTCGCGACTCTTTTCGCGTTTATTTTAGTCATCGCCTTAAAATGTAGAATATTTGGGCATTATGTGCGGTGATGTACAAAAGTGCATAAAATCATAACATAAATGAATCAATAAATATTTTTACTTGCTGCTAATGTGGCTTTGTACTGGTGAAATAATATTTAAAATCGTTTAAGTTGTTTGAACGTGAAAGCGTAACAAACACACAAATTCACATTCTTATTTATAGCATATGTTAGAATGTATTCTTATTTTTATATGGTCTTTAACATTATGACACGACTCTCCATATACTACGTATTATATTTTATAAACAAAGGCAATAAAGGCTCAAATATTCTTCTGACATTAAATAAACTTCCACTTGCATACAATACAATTAGGAACTTTGCATTTCCTAGTGAATGTTTTAATTGGATGTAGTAATAGCACAAACTGGTTCAAATGTCCTTGTTTAATATCGCAACCATTTTCTAGCCTTTGTGATTTACTATCAGTTATCAAGCGACAGATTCGTAATCTTATTTCAATGACCTATCTTATTTCTTGACAGTGTTACTTCCTGTGGTAATGTATTTTCATTATATATTCTATTTACTTCCTACTTCCTTTCATTAATACTAATGTTCGTGTTCCTTATTGTAAATCTTTAGGTAGCATTGTAGAAATAGCGTAACATTTTTTTATAATAATATTCTGACACATCTAACACACGGTATATTACTTAACATATGGGTTTTTAATAAAAATCACGCAATCACACTAAACCATAAAGCAATAATACAGCGGACGAAAAAAAACGCGATGGCTAGCGTTTTTTTTTTGATACAAAATTTTTTTTGCGGGAATAGGGTAATCTCCACACTTACATACATTTTAGACTCACATACAAAAACAATCAGTTGTCACTACGAACTCACACATAACAATTAAAACAAAACATTCAGAATTTCACGCACACATAAATATAAATTCATTCTCAGTGTCATAGCAGTGTTTCGCGTAGGCCAATTTGGGCTTATGTTTTGACACAAAGGAACGCCTGCGTATGGCTATTGTGTTGCTCTATGCACAGAACAAATGAACGGAGTTATTACAACATTATTAATAGATTATATATGTAGATGACCGCACAGATTCAAATAAGCATACAAAAAGTGCATATCTTGATTCTTGATAACCTTTTGGCTTAACCCGTATCTATACCAAATAATATACACTATTTAGGTTATTAAATGATCTAAATAGTGGGTTTTCCCAAGGAAATCATATCGTGTTGCCAAATTAAACGAGAAAAGATTTAAAATTATTATGCTGTTTGCTTTATACTTTTCTCTATTGCAACTTAATTCTCTATTACAACTTCTTCAATTTAACTCTTTTTAAAAATAAAAAATACTTAATTTATTTTGGTGCTAGCAGTCTTTTGTTTTAAAGCAACAAATTATATGTAATTAAAACAGAGGTTAAACTCTAAACATTTGTTTCTTAAAAAGACAACTCCGGTTGGAGAAAGTTATCTTATATCGCGGGAGATTTTACCAACATACGTGGAACAGACGCAAAGAACATCCAGACTCAGGACAACAATTTGTGGATCACACGAAATTTGTCTCGTGTAGGAATCGACCCGCAACACCGCAGTAGCAAGCGTGCGAGGTGACTCCTTAAACCACCATCTCACATGGTGCTATATATATAATACAATACCTTCCTTAGGTTATCGTCAGAATTCGTGAATGTATTATTATCAGTCACATTACCGATCACGTTATAATCATTTCACCTAATTGGTGTCAACACATTGTATGCCTTCTGCTTGACACATGAACTTGATCATTGAGATATCACGCATTTGGTGCATGACATCACAATAGTACCTGGTGACAGATTACAATTTAATTTAGTGTTAATTATGTACACTAGTTATCCCTATAAAATTACCCGCGGTGGTAGTCGTAATTTTACAACAGCAATCACGGGTAACGCCGCGGAGTGAAGATAGTCTAAAAAAGTAGCCTGAGTTACTCCTTAAATCATAATTCACATCAAAATCGTTCCAGCTGTTTTAGAGATTAGCCATAACAAAGAAACAGACAGACAAACAAAAAAAAAATTATAGATATTTTGACGTACCGTACATACTTTCATATGCATTTAGTGGTAGTTGTATTTATTTGTATAGATTATGTATAATATAATATATTATATGTAGTATCATAAAGTTAACTGGGCAACAGAACACAACACATGGTTTGATTGATTCACGCTCTTGAACTTTGACCAGGAAAAATGTCTTAGTTTGTAGAGTATAGAGATTTTTATTTAGAGAATAGTTTATGCTCGCGGCTCCGCTCGTGTATATGTCGGTTATCGCGGCAAATAGTAGCCTATGTGTTATTCTGATGTATCAGCTATATTACTGTAAAGTTTCATCCAAATCCGGTGAGTAGTTTTTACGTGAAAAAGTAAGAAAAATCCATCCACACAAACTTGCGCGTTTATAATATTAATAGGATATAGAGTATTTGTTATAAATAGTGATAGGACCAATGTTGTATATGACAGCAACAGGTCGAAGCATACCGTAACAAAACGGTCCCAGTTAGGTCCGATATTATTTATTAAATATTAAAAGGGGCAATACCGTACCTTAAATAACATATACAACATACTACGTATAAAATCCCTTACAAAATCGAATGTTCTAGATACCCTCCCATTTTGTCGTGTCAATTCACTCACTTGATTGTTTCATGTCAGTTCTCATTGTCTTCAATGAAAACAGAACTACAGTGGATGTGAATAATCATATTTAAATTTCATTCGTTCATTTGTACTTAATACTTTCAATGATTAAAGAAAAACCCTTTCACATTAAGCAGAATAAGGTACAACACTATCAGCAAAGTCCCATAACAACTTAGTTTTTACTACGCCCATGCATAAACCATACTTAAATTCACAAAAAATATATAGACACACATTTAAAATAGTGTTTCCACAAAAACATTCTGACTTAATCTTTTACGTTTTATACGTTCCTCCATAATTTCTGAAGAGACAAAATAAAACTGAATACATGGTACTTTATATCAAATTGGTATCGACTTCTCACTCGACCAAAACAAGCAGGATATTACATATATTAAAGTACCTGTAACTGTAACTGTTACTTCATAATTTACCAACGTTACCTAATATAATGCTCGATCATTTTTATCTTTATACTACCAGCAATCTGTATAATTCAGGTATTTTATACAATACCTAGACAATGTATAAAATACCTGGCCTACCTAATTATGAATATTATTCTCCATTACATACTTTACCCAGGCATTTTATGTAATCCCTAGTGATTGTATAGAATACCTAATAACCCACCGGCAATGTGTAAAATAAATAGATTTTGGTCTGTATTTATTAATTTTATGTTACTACCTAGCTACGTACTACTATTACCTAGAAGTGTGTTCTATTTGTTTAAAATCAACTTTATTCAGAATTATATATATATTATTATATATAGGTTTAGGATAAGTTAGAACAATCATCGTCCCAAATTTGCTCTGTTGTTGTTGAATCATTTGGATTAGTTGAGTCCGGCTGCGCATTAAACATTGTATAGAATAGCCAGGCAAAGTATAAAATAAATAATATCTCACACATTACCTATGTGTTTTAGGATTTGTATACATTGCCTAATTATTGTGTCAAATACCGCATTATACAGATTGCCGGTAATATTTACATATGTTATACTTACGTAACTCATACATGAAGACATCTGGTATCAAAGTAACAATGAACTTCACTCGCATATCATGCTATAAAGATTCTGATCACATTTCAATTAACCCGATACTTGAGGTCAACAAACGGGCTGTGATGCCGTAAATGAGTAATTCATCTACACTTACAGTATTCGTAATGTTCAAGTTCGGGGCAAGTGAAATTTCTTTGAATGAAATGGCTTCTTTGATGTAATAAGTCCCTTAAACCATGAAATTTTACTTGTATTTAGAAGCTCTGTGTTCCTGATTTAACGCTACGCTTTGCTATTTATGATATTTTAATGGTTGCATTGATGAGAAATGAGCAATAAAACTGATGCGTAAAGTGGATAAGAACAATCTTTGAAGCGGTTTGTATGCCTTGTTTAAATTTCAACTCAATATATGCTTTTTTAGCGTACAAACATTAACTTAATGCTTTTGTAGATCAATAAAGAAAGGGGTAAAAAAATATTTTTTTGGATAATAGAAGTTACTGTTTGTGTTTAGCATGTAACTGTTTGAAACTTCAAGCGTCATAGAAGACGCTCTCACATTGCCATTGCTTCTATACTAATGCCTTCATTTTGTATCAAAAGATCTCGAAGTCGCTCATTAAAAAAAATATTGCCTTTTTTGGACCAAATAATTGGTATTTACTTTAACCCGAAGATAAAATCTTTTGAAGAGATACCACTTTTGTAAGCATTTGTTGCAATAATGTAGGTCAATCATTAGCAAGAAGCATCCAACTTGATATTTTAAAGCAGTTTTTTGATAATGCCGAGTAATTTATGCAGACTCGAGCATGTAGAAGTAAACCATTTATTTGCCGATAATTAATGCAATACTGCTGATGAATTTCGCTACAAATCATGATCGTATTTACTTTTAAGTCAGCAATAAAAAAAAATACATATACATCACATAATTTATGACATGCGTTAAGTAATACATTCAATCTAAATTATAACATTATTTATTAAATGTTAGCTTAATACAGCAAATGAGATTAGATGTCGTAGTACAATACTTTTAATCTTATTCACAATAGTTGTATTGAAATAAAACTTAGTTTCGATGTTCATCGCGAGCAACGTGACGCGGTAATCATACATAAAATATCCTTTGGTAACATGATTTTTGCTAACGATATGTAGATACAAGTATGTTGTATTTACAGTTTAGGAAAATTATAAGAAAAAGATGTTTGAATAAGTATTAGTATTTCCACTGCACGCGCGTGAACTGGTTATTTGATTGTAAATAGAAAAAAGAGTTTTACATGTAGCATTCGAATCCAAAACACAAATACTGTTATTGAATGTTCAAACATCTGGTCTTCAATAAGAAGCGAAAGCTCAAACAATACCATCGGGTAATATAAGATACGTTCTATGATAGTTTCAACTAAAGTAGATAAATGTTTTGGAAAAACAATCGCAGTGAATTTGCTGAATTATAATTGGCGCGCGATGTTAACTTTGTTTATAAGCATAGAACGTTAAATATATTATTAGCGTACGCCTTCTCTTCCGTCTCCTGGCTCGGCTTCCGAATCGCAGGTGTTCACGGGTAGCAGCGTTCGAATATTAAACATCATTTAAACTCTAACACCCTCTATACAAAATATTATGATGATCGGTGCAGTACTGATGGCGTCGAAAGGTAACAAACGAACGAACAACTATGCAGACTCTTACTCACAAAACTGGTGTATACATTACTAGTTTTTGCCCGTGGCTCCGACCGCGTTTATGTCGGATATCGCAATCAAAAATAGACTTGTATGAGTTGTTTAACTGTAATGTTTCATTTAAAACCGTTCAGTCGTTTTTGCGTGACAAACTTTCTCATTTGTAATATTAGTAGATAGGATTACTAAACACAGAGTTAAATGATGGCAATATTTGATATTACAATATAATTAAGCTGAAGATTGTTGTAGATAATACATTTTATTGTTTGATTGTAGATAATAATCATCGTTATTACTGATAAGACTATTGCGTATTTGATACCTACGACTCAGCATTGGCTGTGATTTTAAATATTTTCACAGTAATTATAACAACATTGCACAAGATTAGTAATTCGATATGGTTTAATCTAGTATATGCTGCATTGTCTGCATTCTCCACTCTTCTAGCTGCTACTCATGTTTCCCATTAGGAAGAGTATTCACTTGGCAGGCTTTAATAAAAAAACCCTTGTCCCCGTACAAAAGTCTATAATATACAATGTGTAAAAATGACAAAGTAACCTTGGACAATGAAATTATACGAGGTTTTAAAACCCCAGTACAGCTAGTATGTAGACCATATATCAATGAAGTTAAATCGTATAATATATTTTTCTTACTAATGTAATAAATGCGCATGTGATAATCTTTGTTTATTTGTGACGTTTTCACTCCTAAACTATTAAAACGATTTTGAAAACTCGTTCAATGCTGGAAAACTACATTATCAGCGATATTTACCACGATTACAGATAGACATTCACACACATTGTACACGGAATCGTCTACAAAATTTTGGACTAAAATAAATGGAAACTAAACAGCTTATGAGAATAATCAAAAGTTATTGTATATCTTTATAACACTGAGTGAGATAATGAGATCTAATGTGTATAAATTCGACTCCAAATACTGAGTAAATGATACAAGTATGTATTATACATATTATGTGCAACAGTACTCTGCAATAATGGTATGAAATACCAAGTGTCGTGTTCTTAATCGTTAAATGTTTCAGCTAATCGAATGACAATCATTTAGTTTCTCGAATCGTCATTTGCGCAGCATGATACTTCTTGTCTAAACGGTTGTTACATTCATCAGTAATATACTTCTATGATAATTTCTTCTAGACTAACTTACAAACGTGTACATTAACGAAAAAATTTTCACGCCTCGACAGTCTTATGATATATTACGGAATGTTTGATGATTAGTATGATGTAGATGTATATTTAGTACTAGCCGAGCAACGCGACATTCACAGGGCGAAGCTAATGTAAAAAAATTACCTATGTTACTGCTTATTTCATCAGCTTTCTGTACATAATACATCAGTCACAATGGGTCCAGCCGTTCCAGAAATAAGTCTCAACAATACCCCAAAAATTTTAATAATTACTTTTTTGATGTAAGTGTCGTAAATACATTCACATGCATTTAGGGAAAATTGTTAATATGAAATTACAGGTAGGCTTTACAAAAGGAAGGGGTTCTCAATTCCACTGTATTTTTTTGTTATGTTTGTTACCTCAGAACTTTCAACTAGGTGAACCAATTTCGATGAATCTTTTTTTATTTGAAAGCTAGTACTTCCCGTGTGGTTCCACATCATGGTCATGGTCCAGTTCTTGGAGTCGTTTTTTTTTTGTTTACTATTTATTACTACGCACTGCCACGAAGTGATGTTACAAAAATAACAAGTTGCAAATTCTAACACGCATCCACAACACATTTTACTCAGCTTTATAACACTTGTTACCTAAAGACTAAATCAAGTGTAAACACGTACGTAATGCACGTGTAAACGTAGTACTTGATAGCCATTTTAGCGTTTTTCGCAATTTAAAATCAGTACATTATACTGATACACATCGTGACAATACCGGTAGCGATAATACTAAAGAAATAGGTTAATTCCTTCAGAACTGACTTGCATTCTTTGTTCGTTATAACTTCTCTCTCCGAGTGTTCTTCCCAATCGAGGTTTTGCTTAGGTCTACTACGGTAGGGTCCGGATGGCGTAAGAAAGCGGTTCCCGGATCTCTCCCGTCTCAAGCGCAGAGTGGCACACCGTGTGGTTTTAGTCGGTTCGATTCCGACACACCGCCCCATCGCAAACCGCCGGTGGGGTGAAGGCCCGAGGGGGTTTGCACACGTAAAAAGAAAGGTCTACTACGGTACAGCAGAATTCGGTTTTTTAAGCAGACCGACTGCCATCAAAACCTCCACATTCCTAGTTCTTTCTGATATCGAAGTTTTGTAGAAAGATTGTTGTCCACAAACTATTAAGATAGCTAAATATAACAATTTAAAAATAGGTCCGAAGAAATTATAACGATAGCTCTTGATTTTTTAAATATCTGACTTTTAAATTTATGCTAATAATATCGTAATCTCGCCCAAAAATCTATATGCAAACTATGTTGAGTATAGGTCTTATTTTGAATTTTAAATCTCTCTTAAAGCTGAAAAATGTCATTGCTTGGCTTTAGATTTGATTTCTTTAGAAACAATTAAAGATTTTTATTTACGAACAATTTAAGTAAATCTTGTGTGATATTCAAAGGAAATACATTTTTAATCCCATTGAATCAATTTTACATCTTCCTTTTAGTCTTGAATCACAACTCTGTGTGTACATGAATCACCTTAATATATAAGTACATTGAACATGTATTACTATGGGTGACGAGGCGACGGGTTGGTCATCCATCATGTACTGTAACTAAATTATCACAAAGAAGAAGTGAGTGCCTGGTGGTTACTTTGTTAGGTACAATTAAATACGACCTGACACTTGGAAATGCTGTTTAACTAACGGTAAAGAATAGCCTTTGTACTTCCTCGAGAAACAAATTATCATCATGACAAATTTTATTAAAATCGGTGCAGCGGTTTGGATGTGAAAACGGAACAGATAGTCAGAGTTATTTTTGAATTTATAATAGTATGAATTTATGTACCTGAATAGGCCACAAACAGCGGGCTCATATGAAAGATTTCATGACAATAGACGGGTTTTTGTCTTTGTCTATCTCCAATGGGAATGATACATGCATGCGTATTGTATACTACAATACGCATGCATGTTGATACTTTGTTTTTTTATTTTACTTTTTATGCATGGCATAAAGAAGAGCTTAGATGTTAGATGATTTCTCTAGCTAATCTCATCTTACGTTTAAATAAAGAAAGCACTTTTAAGTATTGCTCCTTTGTGTAGTATAATCATACCGTTATTCGTCCTAAAATACCTGAGTAAATACAATGATTTCAGTACCTGTTCTTGGAAATCCCTTTTGAAGTCAATCATTATTGAGGTAACAACCTTTCCTTGTACCTTATTATGTTGGCATCTGTTAGATTCCTATAAAAAGTTTGAATTCGAATGAATGAATTTGAAAAAGTTTGAATGCAGTTTAGCCTCAGTTTTTTTCGGTTGGTTTTAGATGAGATACCATTGATATATTAGAAATCGTCATAATTTGTCAACTCTATGTATTTTACTGGAGGACCAAAGAGGACTAAAGGAAGAGTCATTATTTTGTTAGTCTATATATGTATGTTTCAATGTTCCACCGTGACGCCTAAACTACTGAACCGATTTAATGAATAAGGTGTTAACAGATTCTTATTAATGGCCCAGTTGACACAGGCTATGAGATACTTCTAATATAAATGAATTCATTTCTATTCAGTAGTATAATTATGAAATGTATTTTCTAGTATTTACCTATGAATTGCAATTTCTAAGTCTATTGAATTTCATCCAAAATGATTTTACCGCACGTTGTTCCTACTTCGAAACAAAATCACATGTATTAATAAAATTGTTTCTGATTGTGTTAAATGGTTCTATAAATGCTTTATTGCTATTTTGGTGCGCATGTTGAATGTAAGAAATCGAAACAATGAGCAATGTTCAAATGGAATTAAACGTCAACTAACGATAAAAGCTTAGAATTAGTTAACCTCGCTAATGTCAAAATACAGATAAGTAGTGTCATATATATATTCCTATTTATATAAAGCTAACTTTTGCTTGCAGCTCCGTTTATTTTAGTTATCGCGGTAAAAAGTACCTTCTCAAGAATCAAAGTATATCTAAGCCAAATTTCATTGAAATCGGTGTAGCGGTTTAACCGTGAAAGTACAACAGACAGAGTTACTTTAGAATTTATAATATTAGTATGTATGGATCTTAAGCAAACCAACATTCGTACCAACAACAATTCGTAGTTAACATGCAGTTTAACAAATGCAAAAGCTAATTAAACATATAATTAATAGTATAGAAAAAATTTCATTAAAATCACCTATTTGTATTAGTATAATAAACCAGTTATATAGGCAAAATACCTGTTCTTCCATTTAGAGAAAAACTTGTTTCGATGTAAGCCTTTAAAATGATTTACATATTGAGTCATCTATAATTGTTGTACTTGTTATCAAAATCATTTAACTTTTTTAATTGTTTTACCCATTACTGACTATTAAGTTAACTAGAACAACTTATGAACAAGAGCAACTAAAGGGTATCATCTCATTAAATTTCGACACCACCCGAACGTTGGCTGATAGAGACTACCTAGAAAGTTAAGTCCGCCGAAGTGGTTGACATTTTCTCAAAGTCCAACAAATATTTTAACAAGTAAACGATGAACTTAGCCTCTCTATGGTTGAAATACATTTAAAGTGTTTTGTAGTAAAAAACTGCGTAAGAAAAAAAGGCGTGCGGCTCACCAGAAACCTATCCCATGAAAAAAATCAACAACCACGACCGTTCTGAATGTCCGACTAAGAACAGAAGAACAGAACTTATGTTTCAAGTGCCATTTGTTTAAATTTAACACGCTACGTAATAATATAACGTATGTGTTGCAACTGCAGTAAATGTGACCATATTTTTTTCCTTTTCAAAACCGTTCCGTAAAACTAATGCTGGTATTTGATCTGAGCTATACTTTGTAAAATGTATATTCGTTATAAAGAATAATTTGAAAAAGAATCTCCTCGTTTCGAACATTTTCTTTATGAATCTTGAAAAATGGGTTCTTTACGATTCTAAATGATAGCTAAAAGGCTAATGACAAAAGATTATGGTAGTTTGAAAAAAAATGCAGTTGGAAATTTACGTTCTAAAGGTTTAGTTAATAAAAATAAATTGATTTATTTCGTTATTAGATTGTTCTATTTATTCAGTTGTTATAAATTCTCAAGGTAAAATAGGGCAGCCAGACATTGTTCCATGCCGCGTCATAGCAAGTGTAACTTTGTAAAGCATTTTAGCTGTTTTGCTGTTAATGCTTTTTAATCAAAGTTTAAAAATAAACCTACAATCTTGAATATAATAGGTTATATACACCTATTCCGTCATTAGTATAATAACATTTAATACTTAAGGATAAACATACGAAATGTATGATTTGGTAGTATTGCAACTGCCCAATTCCAGTAACGTCCTGTATTAGCGTAGGTGCGCATAAAACAATATGTATATCAGTATTTACTTATCGCTTAGCCTTGCAAGTGACGTTAAAATAAAACTACCTATAAATGTTCGACACATTTGCGAGAATGTGTTAAATTATGTAATTTTTACGCACGTGGATGATGTAAAATATTTTTATATAGTGTATGATACACGCACAAGCTTTTCGGGACAATGTCAATTAACACCCGTTCAGGCGATAATCCAAATTGTTTAATAATATACTCGTACAGATTACACTGAATATGTCACTTTAGTTTTAGATTCAAACACATACTTCGTTGTTGAAGATTTACCATAGTATATTTCTATTTATTTCCCTTTAAAGTCCCACAATCTTCTTTTAATATTTTTGACACGTTAGATTAATCGATTCGATCGATTATAGTTTTGGAAGAAACTTGCCTACTGGACATCCCTGATTTAGCTGATAACGATCAAGAAATGGGAACGGGAGTACTATTAGTATATGCATGTTTCTAATATTGTTTTGGAAAAAAGTGTCTATAATATTATGCACAAGACACTTTACAGATTTCCCTCTCGATGGCAGCCTATGCAATGTTTAAAGTGTCTAGTAACCTACATTCTAGTACTGTACATACATGTTAGTTCTAAAAGAAAATTATGAAACATTGTGTGGTTTCTCATTTACAAGCATAGGCTTTTTAATTTGAATAAGATGCGATCAAGAGCTTTTTTTGTTTAATTTCACGGATATTTACATTTCATATGCATTAAGCCTTCATCTTGTCTTGTTTTTTAGCTAGAAACTAATTATACAAGACCATAAAGAGTATCAACCTAACGCCGTTCACGACTGATCGAAGGTCAATCCATATAAAATAGGAAAATTTATCTATGGGAATCTATGATTTTTATGTTAATAGCACAAAGATAATCATTTTCCACTACAAGGATAGTAATGGAATAATAAATCTGACATCAATAAAACAATAGCAATCAACATCAGGGTCTAAGTCTATTAGTACTCTCTCAATAAAATTATTTTCTTGTAAAATATTACTATTCATGTTGTTCTGAATGTAATATATCGTCATCACTGATTTCCTATTAGAAATAGAGGTCTTAGTTGTGGTAATAAAATATACAGGTTTTTTATGTTCAAAAATAATCTTTCTTGTTTTTATTCTGTTCAGTAAATAATGCTGAGTTAATAATATCAATATGACTTTTTATTGAACTTTTATAGATTTCACTGCTAGAAATATATTTGTACTTGAATGAAATTACATTTATTTCTAAGTCCTAGGTTTAATATTATTCTTTCTTTTTCAAGTCGTCACAATGCAAATCAATTCAAATGACTTACGGAATAATTCATTTATAAGACATTATTTCATTGAATTTTATGTACTCACAGTTTGGTTTTCTTGAATATTTATTAACACTATGACACACCAAAATTTCAATTTACTTATTCGTTGCATTTATGTATACTTGCTAGTATAATACACAATTAAGCATTTGAAAAATGTAAGGCTTGTTCTGATAAATGTAGTCACGATTTCGTTAGAACATCTATTATTACACTTCCTGAAACTTTTTAATACAAATACATTTTCTTAGCCCTTCAAATTTGTTTCAGCATCTTTTTAATGTATGAAATCCAGAAATAACTTACCGTTTTAACTCAAGAAATCCTTTGTTTTCTCATGGACACAGGCACCAGGCTGCTCAGACGAAAATAACAACACACCAATATAATTTAATTTTTTTAAATTCACAATGTGTTAATGTTTATTTAAATGGGAAAATAAAACGGACCGTCGTGCATCCCCTACAACACGCGGGCACACACTGGTCTGTCAGGTCTGTTGGGCAGAGCTGTTGCGCGCCGGACGCTCCCGCGCTTTTTCTTTCAACAGTGCTACGGATCGCTCCGTGTCGAGTGAAGCGAATGCGTCGCATTCAGCATAATTTATTTTTAATTTCTATTCAATGTGTGAGAACCTGTGAGACACGTGACTATGATAGGTCAGTAATTAATCAGTCTCTTATACATTTATGTTTTAACACTATCGAAATCTTTTAAATGGAGTATCTTTTTAGAACAATTCACCTTCATTGTTACACCTTAAATAGAGTTCAAATGAGCGTTAATAATTGTCTTTGACAATGTATTTTTAAAATTGATTATATTTTACGAGTACATTTAATTACAGAAATGCCATCAATTTAGGCGCCTACCAATAAAGTGACAGTCGTCAGCGGATATGTTGTTTAAAACGTGGGTTGTGTCATTTTTGGTTTTCTATAACCTTTCTTACCTACCTACAGTAATAGTAATTTACCTACAACTTATTTACCAGCTTTGGCTTTTAAATAATTCAATAAAAATATTTAATAACAACAATAATATTAAATATTTAAGAACAATAATATTTAATAATTATATCTATTAACAATTTTAGGTTAGTTTTACCGTAACCATAAACCTGCCGCTCAATTTATAAACGCAGTAAAGAACATGTGAACAGTACAGTACTTACTGCGTTTATGAATTGCGCGGCAGAAATATAGTTAAGGTTTTTATAAATTTGTGTATAATAAGAAATAACTTAATAACTACATACATTATTATAATTCTTCTCAATATTAACCCATTCTGTGCTCCTCACTCGGATCCGAGTGGGGCGGGTTTTGGATTAATTTTTTTTTCATTCATTTTTTTCCGACCACTCGGATCCGAAAAATGTATTTTTTAATAAAAATAATAATAATAATAATATACATTCATACATATTTTCAAACATTCATATTTACTTAATCAAAATTCACCATAAAAAGTTATGGCTTACGGCTATTATTTTGTATCCGTTGTTTAAGCAATCAATAACTACTAAATGATACGTTATGATAAGTCGTTCATATAAAGAAGAATTCTTTAAAACAATTAATGAAATTTATTTTAAGAATGTTTTATTTTATCTTTACAAATAAATAAAATTGGAGGTACTGTTTGTAATATTAAAATAACTGATTTTAACTAAATGCATATGTATGTATTATATACACGGTACATATGCCAAAATATCATTTACACTATTTTTGTCTGGCTATCTGTCAGTTCCGGCTAATCTCTGAAACGACTGGGCCTATTTTGACGGGACTTTCACTGGCAGATAGCTGATAATATAGAGAGTAACTTAGGCTACTTTTTAGACTAGCTTTACCCCGCGGCGTTACCCGCGGTTGTTGATGCACCGCGGGGCTCAGCTAGTACGTAATAAATTCTAATTGGTTAGTTTCAAAATTCCGCCATTACACTAATCTCCTATTGCTAGATTCCGAAACGGTGCTATTCAGTAAACAATTACACATTTATGAACCAAATAATATAATGTTTCCAATTATCAATTAAATCTTATGATTTTTTTAAAAAAGTATATCTTAAGTTTATATGTGGCCCATACGAGTATACATTCTACCAATATATTTATGGTATGCAAATATTTTCTACGGTTCGTTTTTTAATGTAATATATATATAAATAATTATTTATTTTTTTTACAAAAGAACTCCCGTTTTAGGAATGTACATCCTGTGTCACGGGGGACTTTACAAACATACATGAAACGGACACAANAATACACTCAAGACTGTCTGTTGACTTTAGAGCTGGTCTTTTAATTTCAAAGTATTCGATAAAAAAGTTAACATTTTTCACTAAAGCATTTTTTACTTTTAAAAGCCTTTTTTTTTGTTTACCTGGTGGAATGCCTTTACGCACTTCGCTCCCCCCCCGGGGACAGGGGGTTCGCTTTGTGTGGGACTCCTGACTGACTCCAGCCAGACTACCCACTATACCACACGGTGTGCCACTCTGCGCCTGAGATGGGAGAGATCCGGGAACCGCTTTCTTACGCCATCTGGACCGACCACTTAAACCACTAGGCCAACCGTCTAAAATATACTCACTTACCATGTCAAAAATATTAATGTGTGTCAAAAATTAAAAATCAAAAATCACATAAATAAATAATGTAAAATTTCTAGCTAACAACAATCATAAAATGTCCACAGACATGTTCAATGATTTGGAAAATATAATTAGGTGAAATAAAAATAAAAAACTTTAATTACATCCTGTCCTCACTACAAAACGTAAAATCATTTAATTAGTAAAAAAATCTATCTTTCAACCATTGTGTTAAGTTTGGCCTAAATTTATTTAAAGGAAGCTCTTTCAAGTCGTTTGGTAATTAATTAAAAACTTTTATGGCATTTACATAAGAGTTCCATTAAAACATTTGTAGCCTCTATTAAAGGAGATACAGCTCATACTTAACTCTAAATTCTGCATTTCGTTTAGAAACAGACTATTTTTAAATAGATTGTATTTTTTTTTGTTACCTTAAAACTTTCATACCTTAGGTTTTCAAAGCTGATAATTCCCGTTTGGTTCATTTTTTTTTCTTTTTTTTTATGGAATAGGTTGCAAACGAGCAGACGTGTCGCCTGATGGTAAGCGATTACCGCCGCCCATAGACACCCGTAACACCAGAGGCATCACAAGTGCGTTGCCAGCCTTGGAGGATGGGGAGGGGGATGAGGGGAAGTGTTGGATTTGGTCCAGTTCTTGAAATCGTTGTTTTTTGTTAATTTTTTTATAGTTCAGCTTGGTACAAATCAGACATTACAGAAAACAATTTAAGAATATACTTACCAACATACAAAGAGTACCCAAGAATGAAAAGCAGGAAGCTTATTTGAGGGTTATATTTTTGTTCCTCATTACACACACAGTATTTAAGTTGCAATATTTGAATATCAATTGCTGCAAAATATTGCTAATTTCTTGCACGTGGATGCCAATATTGGATGTATTCTATGAAGGAATCTCACAATCGGGTCCATTTTACTATGTATTTTTTGAGTTATGTCAAGTATTAAATGCTCCAAGAATCGATAAATTGAAATTACTATTAAGAAAAAAAAACACAAAACGGTCATGAGGATTACCGACAGAAGTGGCAGAAGATGAAAAGAAGTAAAAAAATAGTTCATGGAAAGCGTTCGGTGACAATGACACGAGTTCCAACGCGGCTAAACATGTTTTCACTTCAAAAATCTAATGTCAGTTAGAGGTCAGAAAACTTGCTCTGTTTTACCTTTTAACTTTACGTACCTACTACGGGATGAAGAAACAAAAATTATTCAATGTATTTTATTTTATTTAAATACAAAATCTTGTCTATAGCTACAAAGCGAAATAAAAAGCAAATTGGTTGAAAAAATAGTCTATTAATAGATTGAAAGTAGTAGTCTTACTTATACTTGGATTTCTCTAAACAACTTGTTTCCTATTTTATTTAAAAACAATCCTCAAGGACAATTTTAAAAATAGAAAACAAGACAAGAGTCGAGAAATTTTCCACGAATGAATGAACGAACATGAACAATTCGTTTGGTGATGAAGAATGAATGAATTAAGAATACACGAGTGTCAATATAAGAAAACCTTGCTACGAATCGTATAAAACCCGTCTGGTCATCGTGTTATAATTGGCTCAACCCTTTTTTTAAGGAGAGGTCTTTATGCAGAATTAGACTTAGGGCTTTTGATAAATAAATTAAAATTAAAGTAAAACTTCTTCGTGAAGATATACATTTCCCGAAAGTTGATGTATGATGTGCTATGCATGTATCATTTTTTTACAATTCTATTGCTGCCATCGGTCAATTTCAAGATGAACGTTTCGCTCGCTTTATTCCATTTTCGTTTCATATCTTTATTATCTGTGATTCGTCAACAAAGAAGGTGTGACTGTAGACGACCAATGACACTTATTTGGATTCACGTGTTCATTATTTGATTTAGATTTAATGTACGTACACAAGATCAAAGGTTAAAAAAATTGAAAAGCAGTTGGCTGTATTGTAATTTTGTTTTAAATGTGCCTAGTTACGTCGAATATTCATGTACTTTAATGACTTTAGCTATTTTGTATTTGAAATAATAAATTGTAATATATAAAAGTGTTTTACCTACTCGTCGTTTCGTAGTTTACGTCAACGAAAAGTATCTTTCGATGGCAATTAAAATGACGTTATGCATAAAAGTGATAAATTTCAAGCGTCTTTATTAGCAGACTAGCATCATGTGTTTGTGTCTCCGAAATTTCGAAATCGCATCATCATCTTCCTAGTCTTTATTATTCCCAAATTTGGGGTCGGCTACTAGTTCAACCGGTTTTTCCAGAATATCAGTTTTTACACGGAGCGAATGGCATGGGTCCTCCTTCGACGAAGGTAAAACAATTTGTCAGTACGTTTGAGGGAACTGTATTCCCAATAAAGATTACCGTAGACGTTCATGACAACCGGCGCCGACGGCTTAACGTGCTCTCCGAGGCACGGGGGGAAACACCGCCATTTTCCATACTCCGGGCTTCTATTAGAAATTCTCAGAAATTTCTAAATCACAATGTAGAAAAATTTTTGATCTTTAGGTGTTTCTTTTTACGCTATTGAATACGTGATGTCAGTATGTATACACACCCTTTAGTATCATTACTCATATATTGTCAAATGAAAGATAAAATAAGTTTTATCAGTCCTCGATCTATGCGTTTTGACGTCAAGATTTTTGTACTATATTAGTTTTGTATTGCGTCTGTAGTACAATGTGGGTGTCCTAAGGAAAAATTTAGTGAAAAATCTCGTGACTCTTAGAGGAGTATGTTATAATCCAGATACAATTTCAAGCCGGGATCCCAATAAAATTCATATCAATATCAACAGTCTTTAACAATCTACTGCTGGCCATAGGCCTCTCCTTAGCTAATTATTTTTTTAGTATTATACCACACTAGCCAAAACGGGTTAGGAAAGTTTGTTTCAAAGTTTCCCTCTCATTTCAGCTTTGTTGTCTTGAACTGTTTGCTTCCTTCTTTCGCCGTGGGTAGTTATTTTGTTATTTATTTTTTTTATATTTAAGCTGCCAAAATGACTCTGCCCTGCCTGATGGAAAGCATGAGCAGAATCCAAGAGTGGTGGTCACCATCCTCAATTCGAAAAAGAACAATGCAGCATGGTGACCCACACTAAGGCGGCCTGGGGGGAAGGGGGATGGTGAGGTGGATAGGGGGCGTTGGATTGGGGTATGGGCCTCCGGTATCCTCACGCACTCGATGAAACACAACGTAAGCGCTGTTTCACACCGGTTTTCTGTGAGGCCGTGGTATCACTCCGGTCGAGCCGGCCCATTCATGCCGAAGCGTGGCTCTCCCACGGTCTAAAAGTAGTTACTTTCAATTTCAAAATCAACCTTCCCTACATAAATAGAAAGAAAATCATACGCAATACACAGACATAGATTATGATTTCTTTATCACTTAAATCGAATAATCAATAAATATGGGTAAGCAACGACGGCGCAGTCAGTACCTGGGTGGGTGACCGCTAGTGGCATTATACCATGAGCGTCTCCGTGATTTGAAGGTCACGTTAAGCAGTCGGTCCCGGTTGTTATCATACGATAACAGTCGTGAAGCTTAGTTGGAGGCCTTCGGGCGGCTTAAAAACATCCAACGGCAAGATTTACGTAGCCACAACGTATTCTTGCCAGTCCCCAACCCGCACTTGGCCAGCGTGGGGACGTATGGCCTTAACCCTCTCCTGAGAGGAGACCCGAGCCCAGCAGTGGGTCGTAATGAGTTGTTAATGAATCAATAAATATAAAATATATGCAAAATATTAAACTATGTAAGCAGTATAATAATAATATCCTAACACATCTCACACACCGAATAAATTGCTGATTTACATACTTATATATTCTTAAATACATATATATTATGGATAAATTATATCCAAACACAAGACATCCAGTAAGTACCAGAACTCCAACAAAGTTTCCGCTTTCTCTCTTTATGGATCGAATACTGGATACGTATTTCATGTAGTAACCATAAAATAGTAATAATATCGCATTATCGCAATCCACTACTGGACAAAGGCTACTCCAACAGCATCTTCAGGCTTCAATCTTCTGGCATACTGCTTATTATATGCTGAATACTATATGTTGTACTATGGTCTATGTTCCTCAAAGTATCTCCAGGCCGAATTTAATGAACATTGGGTTAGCAGTTAAGCCATTAAACCGTAACTGTCAGAGTTACTTTCATATGTATAATATTAGTAAGGAGATGCACATTTCTTCACTTTCCCTATATTTCACAGTATAGAGTATGTCGACGTAATATTTTCGATAATTCCTAATCACGACATTCTTTGCCGAATATAAGGAATACTTTAAAGTTGCGTTAATAAAAACTTTAAAACACTTTTATCGTCACCTCAGTTGATAAATGATAAAAGGAGTGTTAGATACAGAAAAACTAGTGTCCGACCGAAAGTTCGGTTTTGGCCGAGTTTCAGCCAAAAATTAAGTTTCGGCGGCAGTTTCGGTTTCGGCCAAAATTGCCCGAAACTTTTGCCGAAACCGAAACTGATTTCAGAAGTTGTCGTACACGCTTGCCTAACTTCGTTTCTCGCGGTAGCGCTTTAGCAGACGTTGGCGGCCCTGTTCGGGAATTGTCGTGCGCCGTTCGGATAGCTCGGTAGCAATACAATTGTACTATGGCCTGATGATCATGAAATTACAAAAAGGATTGACACAACTATAATGGGTCTCATAATCGTGGACATGTTGCCTTGTACTTTAGTGGACCAGGCAACCAGGAAATTGACGGAATGTCAAAAACAATGCGAATTGCCAGAACATGCTTTGGTGCAAGACATTGATGTGAAATGGAACAGCACGCACTTGATGCTGCAAAACTTTTGGAACAAAAAAATGCACAAAACTTATACTGTGTTGAACTGAAACTATGGTAACAGTAACAATGAGTGATTTGATATTGATAACTGATAAATATCGGGATATGAGAACTTAATTTGAAAAAAATAAAAAAATATTAATAATATTTTTTTATGTTATATTAAATATGATTACAACAAAGTTAATATACTATGTTTCCATTTATATATGAATAAGGGGTAAAAAGCACCAAATTTCAGTATTTTAAGTAATTTTATACTTGACAACGTGAGTTTCGGTTTCGGCCGAAACTGAAGCAACGGCCGAATATTCGGTTTCGGTTTCGGCCGGAAAACCAGTTTCGGTCGGACTCTAAGAAAAACAAAGTCTGAAATGCATTTTGCGCACATAAAAGGTATTTTACGGACGTCTATCGAATAATAAACTTGGCATTTATGACTTTTATGCTGGTCAGTACCTGCGATGCATTTCGCATGTCGCATGTGAATCATTACTTAGTAGAGGAAAGTTTATGCAGCAATTTAAAAATATTGCCGCTCTATTCACCATTGTTAATAATTTGTACAATTTGCGGTAAATGATTCAGTATTGTATTATGTGGAGTTGAATACGTTGAACATGACTAATTATATTATTTACCTTATTTACTTCCTGCCTGTTACAAGTAAAACTGAATAATATTCTGACTTAATTCTACTTCAAGTCACTTGAACTGAGAGTCAGTTCAAGTGACTTGATTTCATATAGATTTGTATATTTTACTTTACAAGGTATAAAAGATTTTTCTAATTTAACTTTTTCACGAGTTCAATGTAACTGTTATAGTCAGAACTCAGAATCGGTCTAAAGTATTTATAGCCCTCAATCAGTCAAAATAAATGTTGACATTATACTTGTGGCGACTTCCACTCCCCTCCAACACAAATGGAGGATCCTCCAACCAGGCGAGGTGATCATGCCTGGCGGGCCACTGCCCAACGGTTGATGTTGGGAAGTTGTATATATGTTAATCGACGCGAGAACTTCTATTGTGCGATTTAAGATTGGTATTTTCTTAGTTTTTCTTCGTTGCTCCGTAGTTCGATGTTTCTTCGGTAGATGGCGCTGACGTATATATTTTTCTGTTGTTGCGCTATATGTGGAAGTCGCCACATACTGTTATAATATACCGTGGGAGAGCCACGCTTCGGCATGAATGGGCCGGCTCGTGCTGAGTGATACCACGGCCTCACAGAAAACCGGTGTGACACAGCGCTTGCACTGTGTTTCATCGAGTGAGTGAGGATACCGGAGGAGTGTACCCTAATCCCTCCCCTATCCCCCTTCCCATCCCCCAAGGGCGGTAACGCACTTGTGACGACCCTGGTGTTGCGGGTGTCCATGGGCGGCGGTAATCGTTTACCATCAGGCGATACGTCTGCTTGTTTGCCCCCTATAACAGAAAAAAAAACTCTTAACTAAATGGTTCACCAATAATGTAAAGGATCTGGTGCGTTAATAGTCACTATTTTAATTGCCTCAGTGGCGTAGTGCATGCTATATGCGACTGTTGTGCTTGAGGTCTCGGGTTCGATTGTCGTCGGGCCAAATATTTGTATGATCTGCAAATATTTGTTTCGGAGTTTAAGTGTTTTCTACCTATAATGTTATTACAAAAAAAAGTATATATGTATTTATATCAGTTGTCTAGTACCCATGACACAAGGTCTGCCTAGCTTGGAACTAGATGGCGTTAGTGTGTTAGATGTTCAAAATATTTATTATTATATTTTAGTCTTAAATCAATTTATCGCCGTCCACTGCTGAACGAAGGTCTCCCCCAAGGAGCTAACTATCCCGTTATAAACACGCTGCCAGCTGCGTTTTTAAAATATCGGTCATCATTTAATTTAACCTAAATGATTTGATAACACTAGAAGATATCTGACGCAGTAATCAAAAATACTATAGTCCAATGTCGATTAAAAATACTTATGACAGGTTAAGGACCCGTTTCACCACTTCCTGATAAAGTCACTGATAACTGAACGACAGATTTAGGTTTCACAAATCTTAAAATAGACCACGACAATCTATACAAATAAATAAATTTGTAGTATATGTTCCTAATATTAACATAACCGCTTTTTACTAAATCCCTATGAACATATACAAAAATACATTTTTTACAGTTTTTGTCTGTTTGTTGCGGCTAATGTCTAGAAGGGCTGGACCGATCTTGACAGGACTTTCAGTGATAGGTGATATTAAAAGGAGTAACTTAGACAACTTCTTCTACGGCTATATATATATATATATATATATATGACCAGTGAAAAGGGGTCTTAAGTTCAATTTCACCAGTTCCTGATAAAGATCCATATATATATCTACATCCTTATATATATACATATATATATAAGAATAATTTTCGGACTTTTTAAGCTGATAGATAATTTAACGTGTATATACCATATAAATCGTGGCAAACCATCTGTTATAGAGTTCTGATTGTAATATAACAACGGAATTTGACACAGTTATTATCAGATGATTTGGAAAACAAATGCCCATTTCTTTAAAATGTCTTCCACGTCAGACTTCAATCTATTCTTATAAAATTATTGCCTCTTTGTGACGCACACATCTCAATAATCAGCCATGTTCTGTAAGCTAGATATCAATGCTATCGAATACCAAAATAGTTTTCTAGGTGCGACCCTGAAACTCTTCCGTACGCCATGAATATAAAGCCTGTTATATTTAGACGCCACTGTCTATAGAGAAGTTATGCAATGGTTTGTTCAAAGACGGAGCTGCGAAAAAACTATATCATGTGACATCAGAATATTATATCAAACCGTTATTAATGTTGCCAATTGTTGACGTGATTGTTACTATTATTATTTAATTAGCTAATAAGTTACTAAATATTGAATAAAGAGAATTAAGAAGTTACTAAGTTCATTGTGATTGAATTTACGCAATTATCATCATTTCTTATACATAATACAAAAGAGCGTACTCCTTCTTCAGAGGCCGGCAACGCTCTTGTGACGCCTCTGGTGTTGCCGGTGTCCATGGGCGATGGTAATGGCTTACCATCAGCCGATTTGTCTGCTCGTTTGCAAATAAATAAATGGAACGTACTGTATATGTGTAAAAAAATGATTTAACCGTACCTTGAATTTATGACAAGCTCAAACGTGAAACACAAACTCGAGCTTGCATTGTGAAAACATAACTGAAAAGGGATTTATAAATATTTTTAACGGTTTTTTTGAAAATTACTATAATGAAGATAATGTACTACAACAAGCTGAAAAATAATTGGGTGGATTTAAGGTGCCAATCATCACACCACTCTCCTCATTTTCCTCATTTATCTATGGCATTGATCATACTAAAAACTAAAATCGTTGTAAAAGAAAAAAGTGGTAATAGGCAAGAGAGTATAGTCCCCATGTGTATTATTTACCTACGGTAACTACTCATTGATGAAGTACTAGCATGAGTACTCCGCGTACTCATTGTTGACAAATGATCAGTGATCCTACATGGAACAACCCTTTGTGTGATCCATAAATTGTTGTTCTAAGTCTGGGTGAACTTTGTGTCCGTTTCATGTATGTTTGTAAAGATCTCCGAGACACAGGAATGTATATTCCTAATGGGTGAGTTGTCTTCTAAAATGAAAAACAAAGCGTCAAGAACCTTGACATTATAAAAGTAAACAGAATTAAAAAGACATAATACAATAAAAAGAAAATGTTTAATAAAACTGTTTAGGATCACTGAAACAAGGAATGCTATTGAATTGCGAAGAGCGAAGTTGTCAATGCTGTATGTTTGTATGGAAAGGTAACCGGAGTGCGTTTCAGTACCTATCAAACAATACAACGCAGACGACGTTACCGATTCTTGAAAATAACTGCATGTTGACACAGGTGGAAGCGTAACATACGTCGCATACGCAGTAATACGTATAACGATTAAAGAAACAAGAATAAAGCTAGAAGAATGAAAGCAGAATCTCATAAAGACCCATATAATAATGGAAATAATGATTCCACATACAATGTGTTACAATAATTTGAAAACAAAATCTACAGACAACCAGACAGTATACCATATCAGCGTTACGCAGATACGTTTGTTTCCCCCAAGAAGTACTTTTAGAGATCTTAGAAACTTTTATCGACTTTACCATATTTTATGTTGTGCCTGTTTTTAGTAGATTGCTTTTAGAAACATATATATATATATATATATAATCAGTCTATATATATATATATATATATATATATATATATATATATAATGAATCCCTATTTCCCTTGGTCACGACATCACGCGTGAACGGCTAGACTAATTTCGCTAATTTATTAGTTTAGTATTTGATAGCCCATTTATCGAGGAATGCTATAGGCTATAAATTATCACGCTAAGACCAATGGGAGCCGAGAATTGATGAAAAATATAACAAAAACGGGGAAAATTCATTCCTTTTCAGAGGCGCTGATAAAGTTGGACGGGTTAGCTAGTGAATATAATAAAATCTTAACTGTACAGAGGAAGAAATATAAGAAAAACTATTTTAAACCTAATTATACACGGCTTTATAAACGCAATAAAACGCAAAAAAATTGATTTATGGAATTTTTGTCTGTTTGTATATTTTAATGCGGTTTTGACTAATGCGTTGCGGTTTGCTCTCCATAACATTTACATAGTGTTTGTTTCATTTCAATCGATTCTTAAATAAAAAAGTTATATCAGTTTGAAGAATCACTTCGAAAACCGACGTTTACGCGATCGGAGCCGCAGGCAAAAGTTAGTAAACATTATAATTAAGTATCACATGTGGAAGAAGAAACAAAATAGATACAATGAGTTTCTATAATCATAACACGGACAAGTACTGAGGTCATACCAGTCAATGTATACATTGACGTAAGTCAGGCGGGGAGCCACACCCACAATGGTAGTTGCGTGGTACGACTATGAATTAGGTTGTGCAATACAGAGCTGTTCGATGCCATGATCTAATTTTGTGGTTTATCTCATATCGTTTCGAATATTGTCCAGTCTTTTACTTCCTTTACTGTAAAACCTCTGAATCTGACAAACTGGAACGTAGAGAAAATACGACATATTTTACAGGTACATTGTAAATATCATAGCAAGCTTATGATATTGTTTAGGTTAGTTTTCATATGTGCTAAATCAGATAGATGGTAAGCTCTTTAATTGGTATACCGTATTAAACATTTACAAGAGAATACACAGAATGTCAGATAATGTACGACGGGCGGCATTATTTCCAAAAACAATCTCTTCCAGGCAACCTTAGGATATAGATAGATAGAAAACACCTTTATTTGCACACAACTAAGGTTGATAATGCCATAGGGCAAAACCGGAAATAAGTACAAGTAAGTTTGTTTTTTTATGGTATAGGGGGCAAACGAGCAGACGTATTGCCTGATGGTAAGCGATTCCCGCCGCCCATGGATACCTGCAACGCCAGAGGCGACACAAGTGCGATGCCGCCCTTGGGGGATGGGGAGGGGGATGAGGGGAAGAGTTGGATTATAGGTCTACGATATCCTCACTCACTCGGTGAAACACAGCACAAGCGCTATTTCACAACGGTTTTCTGTGAGGTGGCCCATGCATGCCGAAGCGTGGTTCTAGAATATATTGCAACAAGTTGCATCAATATCAACAATCGAGCGTATAATATAATAATAAACAGCGTACCTATTCTTCAACTTTTATTTTTACATATTGGAACTGGATGAAACCAATCTTAAAACAAACAAATCAATTTAAAAACCAGTCTTTCTTACAATTGTCATGTATGATATGCATTTTGCTTTATGCTGACATTTTACTTACGATCTGTCGATCAATTATTCTAGCACCGCATGCGCTCATTAGTCAAATGCTATAGTACACACTGCTCTGGTCCTGTTAACCTTTAGTGTTATGAAACTTCCGTCCCCTTTCGCGATATTATTTTGAAGAAGGATGCTACACATTGTAATAAATTAATAAACTAAGTTTCAAATTGATAAAACCATAGTTCCTTTCATCATCAGACTATCGCAGTCCATTCATAAACAAAACATTGATTAAACTGATTTCTTAAACACTTTCTTAATAGTCAATTGTGATCAGGGCCAGGCCAGACGATAGATTATTTTAGAAATTTAGGAGGTTTGTACATATTATAGAAAAAGGCTGGGTGTTCTTTATATCCGTTTCGTGAATGTTTGTAAAGGGCTCTGTGACAGGATATATTTCTAATGTGGGAGTTGTCTCTTTTTTAAAAAAAACATCAGTATATTTAGGTAAAGTCGTGCTTTTCTCTTGGAAACCTCCTTTCAATAAAAAAAAAACAGTGATTCGTTGTTAAAGAACACTATTAGCTTTCGGAACTACTTAATATAAGCATTTTGCGGGTTGCGATTCGTATGTTTTATTGTAATTACAACAAACTACAGATGAAGAAACGTCTTAATTCTATTTACCATGACTTCGGTACAATAAATTGTTCTTGAATCATTATCATAATATAAATAAAAGCTCATGACGCATATATGTATAAGAATAATAAGAAAGCAAACTTTGAACTGCCTATATTCTAGACACGTGTCGTATATTGAGTCCTATTGACACCATTTGGAATGTTCTTCGACTATTTCTGTTGATAAGGTCAATAATGTACTCATATATAACTGTCATTGTTGAGATTGAAAATAATTAAATGCAGGGGTGTGAGAAATGTAGCGTAAACAACGTCTTTAAAAATAACCAGAGGGACAACTTTTTGCCAACCCTTTACAACGTTTTTGAATATTCATGGACTAATCTATACTAATATTATAAATGTGAAAGTTTGTGAGGATGTTTGTTACTCTTTCACGCAAATACTACTAAACGGATTTAGATGAAACTTTACAGTAATATAGCTGATACATCAGCTTAACACATAGGCTGATATTTCCCGCGATAACCGACATATACGCTAGCGGAGCCGCGGGCATAAACTAGTAAATAATAATTATGTATACTTCTTTTATGTACTACTTGCTTTTGCCTACGACTCCGCCCACGTCTCCACCCGCACTAATATCGGTTTTCGTAGTAAATAGTAGCCCATGTCCTTCCTCAAGAATCAAAGGAACCTTGTAAAATTTGTCCAAATCGGTATATCGATTTAGCCGTGAAAGGTAATAGACAGGCTGAGTTACTTTTGAATTAAGTATAGATATAATGACTAGGATTCACTAAGCGTTGATAAATTCATTATGCTGTATACTCGTTATTAGTTTCATTATTAAATTGTCAAATCATGACGTCATTCGACATTGAACACACCGCCATCTTGCAAAACGAGTAGATTTATTATGTACTATAATACTTCCTGAATATAGAATGTGGTTGTAGAAGCCCAACCTTGACCGTCTATAAATCAAACAAGCACAAATAAAGGCATGTCAGTCTTATCATTAGTTCATGCAACTTTGAAGTTTGCAATGAAGTTGTGAATAATTAACTATAACAGTACAAAACAGACTTGACTTTATTGTATTCTGGATATGTTTCTCTATTAATAATTTAAATAAGTCTAGTTGTCTGAAGCTACATACTCCTAAAACCGGTTTAATGCACTCATGAAATGTCAAAACTCAAAAACCCTTGCAGCTGATCTGGCAGTGAAGTTGCCGTGCGTGTGTCGTGCCGCCTTAGAATGAATAAATGTTGGAATATTTGGTTAAATACCAAAAGCAGCGCCACCTACCGAGTCCAATAGTGTTTTCAAAAAATCCAGGAACTCATTAAAGTACACACATAATAATATAATGTCATACAAATCAGTTCAGTCTTTTAGAAGGACCTGGTGCCAAACACAGTTGCAGGAGAACTATAACCATGGATAATTAAAATGAAATTAATCTACCAAAACAGTTTTACTATAAATAATTTACCATACCATTAATATGCAAGTAATGTCATTTTGATAGATTACTGCTGTATCATGTTATGTGATGGCTAATCACACGTCCTTGCTTAGATGACCGTCTCAGGCAGAACAATGAATGGGTCTCAACCATTAGTTAAATCGTTCGTTAGCCTTAGCCGATTACGTTACTATAATGGTGCTGTTATTTACAACGTACTACGTGACGTATTTTTTTTTTGTAAATTGTTGTATTGTTTGTTTTTTGTTAATATCTATATGATATCTGACTAACTCGTTCTGGGATTTATTATATATTTAAGTCTTACTATTGTCCTACTCTTCACGCTAGTTTCTCATTAAGCACGCATTAACTCCACCACGGAGAAGCCAACAGGAAGGTATAATAGTTTTTGGTTCGCAAAGTAATAAGTTAAAACAAATGAGAAAGAGCACATGAACATGGATAATGATATACAAGAAAGCAAATCATGGATGGTAGCATTAATAATTTTATCTCTACTTATGCTATAAATCCTGTGTTAAAAGTTTTGAAATAGCTAGCTTATTGCAAATATTAAAACACATATGTCATAGTAACCATAATAACATCCAAACGAGTGTTATAATGTTGTTCTAAAGTTCATAATACAACTCCTTTTTCAAAAAAAGAACATTATCAGGCATGCGCCTTCCACTACCACAGCGCCATATTTAAAAAAAGAATAGTTATCCCACCATTTTTGTTCGCCATTTAGCTAGCTGTTTCAGTACTTTTTTATAGCGGATTCATATCATGGGTGTAGATAAAGTCTAGAATGCAGCTGTATATAGTTAGGTATTAAAACTGTGATACTATTATCACACCCATTTCGGTAACCCCACATTCGTGTTTTAATACGTCTTATTATACAACAGTAGCATAAATAACTATAACAAAACCCATACTTTTGTTGCTCCTTCGTGACGATGATCATAAAGTAGGAATGCAAAAGAAGTGTCCTTGCAGAAGGCGTTGAACTGCATCTAGAATATTTGATTTATAGGTCTCGGAGGAGCTCTCGAATCCTAATTTATTTTAAATTACCCACATAAACGTTTATAGTACAACAATTTAAGGTAATCTTAAGGCCTTGAAATTTAAAATACGTGACTATGAAAGATACATATCAATAAGAATCAAAATATTTATAAATACGTGAGAGGAACTCATTTTTAAGTATTTTACTACTACGGAATTCGTAACTCACACATCAAAACATTGAAAAAACATAGTAAACGAAAGGTTTTTTTGTACAAAAATTGATAACGTGCAACTACGTTACCTAAGGAAAAGTGTACAGTGCCTATCGAACCATTAAATCTGAATAATGTTCAGTTATAGTCATAATACATTACACGATGAGGTCCGAATCGGTTCTAGAAAATTCTGTTTTTCTAAATGAAAAAAAATGTTTCAAAAACCCAGACATTTTAACTCCCAAAATAATCTAATGAATAAATATGTTTGCGTACTTACTTTATTCAATTAATAGTTAAATATAAAGTTATTTACCATATCATGACTAACAAATTACTACCGATACGATGCAATTTCCGACCGATTTTCCTTTCAACTATTTTCTTTTTGTCTGTCTTTCAAAAGTGAAACCGCATGTTTATCGCTATAGTTTAGTTAATGTTTAACAATAAAAAGACACAAAAGTGCTAGTTGAAATGTTTTTTATAGGTATAACAAAAACATTTACATCAGTAATCAATGAAAATAATTTTTTATCTTAAACTCGAGAGCAGTCTAATATTTATCTCTGAATCATTATTTGCTATTAACTCTATCAACAAATTATCATGTAAGCAGAGTTAGCTATTGAAATAAGAAATAATTCTTACCTGTTCTTATTGGTCCTTGCGGTCAACAGGAGTAGCATTTAATGCTTCTTATAGGAGTATGTCAAGGGTACGTAAATATTTCGATTCCTTTTGTTCTCGGTGTATTTCACCATAACGAACAGATAGTCAATGAAAAGACTAACGCCGTTTACTTTCCAGAAAGTATGTTACATTACAAACTACCAAAACTTAGGTAAACCTACGCTTGTAAGATTCAGACCTCTGGCAACCCTACTTCTATCGTGCGTATGATAAAAGTCATTATTTCAGGCATCAAAGCCTATTGACTTAGATTAGAGTGACCTTGAGCAAGAAATAGTCGGCGTACTATAAACACTACTGCCTGCTTAGTTTATCAGCATCAGCGGTGTCGTCATTTCAACTATTGAATGTGACATTAAACTTTATTTTTGGAAATAGATTCGATTTTCTGGAATAAAAACCATTATAATATACCATATATAATATTTTTTTATTCGATATTGTTTTTTACATAAAAGAACTTTGATACAAAAACTGGTCACATGGTTAGACATAACTTTCACAGTTTTTCACTCTATTGGCTGATAAATTTAATTATCTTAAAATGTCCACACGAAAATGAATTTATGTTACTTGCCTACATGTCCTTATTAGTCTCAAACGAGCACCATGAGAAGGTAGCTCTACTTACTTCAGGGTGTTCGTTTTTCCATGTTCATCCCTAATTTTCTTTGATATTCCGTTTAAGATGGCAAGGAGTTGTAACACAGAAATGATATCCTCATTATTACGAGTGTTAGCAACATGCTAGATATCATTTGCTGGTCGAAATTCGAATAGGAAAACTTTACAGCCTTCTAAATATCACATTTACTTAAAAGAACAAGACAGTGGGGCCACCTTTAATGGCATTTGATCCAGCCGTGTATTTAAAGAAAACGCATCTATCATTCGCCATTTTAGCCCACGTCTAGGTAAAAACGGGCAGGAGATGAAATAATAGGCTCAGCATCAATGACGTCATATCAAGAATAATTCGTTGTATGCTAATGTTCTGTTCGTATCATGTATGCAATAAAATATGTCCTTCACGGATTGGTATGATAATACTGACTAATCAGCATTAATTAAGAATACTAAAATAATGCGAAAAGCCTCCCACTACATCAATCTACATCCTACAGTCTTGTATTGTAGAAAGTCTTGAAGTTGATGAAACCGTTATAGTGAATAATTCGGTTAAATAGATATAAAATTGTATATACAGGTAAACTGGTTAACTTAATAAAAATCATTTCAAAATAGAAATTTATTTTGGATGCCTAAGAATGCAGATACACATATGATATATTCCATGACGTCAATAGACGTCTCTGGTGTGCGTGATATGCATAAATTCAGAAATAATTCTGAAAATCCACCTTGAAAACTCTAGTGCAATAAGTTTTTACATTGCTTTAAATTCATGTTTATACAACTTAAAAGAATAGCTTTTGATATAACGTTTATTCATTACATAGCGTTTGTAGAAATACAGAACATGATAGGTAAATAAGCATTTTGGAGATTTGCTGGACATCCTCTCTCCAGGCCTCTCCCAAGGCACATCACAAAGCCCGATCTTCATCCAGTCGCCACCGACATCTCTTACGAATTTAAGTCGTACCGCAGTCTCCCGAGAGGGCGCCCTATCATCATCATCAACAGTCTTTAAAGGTCCACTGCTGGACATAAGCCTCTCCTTAGAAAAGAGGTTTTGGTCCACTCCACCAAGCTGGCCTGGCGAGTTGGTATAGGGTTTGTTTCAAGTTGTTTTGTTTCTTGTCCTGCGTCCCCTGCGTAATCGTCTCTTACGTAAGGCGCCCACACTACGTTTAAAAAGATTGTTCGCGGTTTCCGCACAAGAAGACACTTGCTCCATGGAGATCTGAAGGATATAAGATAGACACAGATTTGTTAAAGGGAGCATGTATCATCACCAGTAAAATGTAAAATTTAGTTTTCTTCGGTAGTCGGTACTTTAAACTATTCTTTTTGAGACATTGACAAAACATTTTGCTGTTAAATTAACGATAATTCAGACGAAAATACAGACAATTAACTCTTAGTCACCGTTATCATTTAAAATGTATAAAGTTTCGATAGCAGTCTAATTACCTTACTATATGCTATGTCTAGATAGTGAATGAAACGTGTAAAACAAAATATCTATGCTATCATTTTGCGTTGATCTTCTGTGAGAGGGACCCTGCCCCGGTCAAGCCGGCCCGTTCGTGCTGAAATTATTGTGGCTCTACTAGCTTAGTATATAAGAACGTATTTGATACATAAGAATAAGTACTCCTTAATCAATATTTTTTACATAGTCGTATAATTTGGTCAGGTGATTTTTACATTTTAATTAAATTTTCTTTGCCTTTTGGCTTTATTCTGGATTAGTGTATGTTTGCTACTACATAAAGTGGTGCTACTATGTGGAACTAAAATCACGCGAAGCTACACGACAGTATCATTATATTTTTATGGAAAAGTGATCTAACATTTTGAAAAAGTATCACTAGCTCGGCAGTTGTGTTTCTGTGTGCGGTTATGCACCTTAACTTGCGTACATTTAGACATAAAAGTTTACAAACTCAGGCGAAACTTATCTGAAGCCTAGATACTTAAAAATACTCGTATTAGAATTATTTGTTCAATTTTGTTCGTAACGTTACAGTGCTTGTAAACAGACAAGTTTTTATAATGTATTTTATACTAAATATACATTTACACATAACATCTATCACCATTTTATGAAACCCTTCAAAATTATGACCAAGAGATAACCTATGAGCGCATTTAAACTCATAGAATTGGTATGTCACTGATACCATACAAAACTATAAACAAAAACCACTGTCTGTATCAAAATTGAACACGTCATCGTTGACATTCTTTTATATTTAGAATTAGAGACCGCTCCTTACGTATAATGTCTGACATTTGTTATTTAAAATTTTGACAACACGGATTGAGACAAAAACGTCTGATGTGGATGTCAGAAAGCACTAACTGGCGTGTGGCCTCCACCAGCTCTTCGGTCCAGAATGAAGGTTGAAGCGTGTCAAATGACCTACGAATGGACTCTGTACATATTCGTAAAAAATATATCACTCAGGAATATCTTAAATAATAATAAAAGTAGCTAGTTATGTGATTTCCAATTAGGGATGAGATTAACGTTTACTATTTTTTATTGTTGACCAGGTAAACCTTAAACATGTTATTGCAAAATATGTATAATATAAGTTAAAAGATAAGTTGTTTACGTTACGAGTGAAACCAATGGATGACGTTGGGTCCTTTAAGCGGGGCGTGAAAAAACATCTCACCAGGCCGCCATAGTGTGGGTCACCATGCTGCATTGTTCTTTTTCGCTTTGAGGATGGTGACCACCACTTTTGGATTCTGCTCATGCTTTCCGTCAGCCAGGGCAGAGTCATTTTGGCAGCTTATACATAAAAAGACGTTGTGAGGTAACGCTGAATCGCGATATCGTTTTATTCTCAGTAGCATTATAAGTAATTTTAAGACATTGTTATTTTTTTAAGTACCATAAAAACTGTACTGAGATTATACATAATTGTTGATAATTATTAACTTTTATTAATATTGTAATTGATATTAGTAACTTTTCTCCCCTACGAACCCTTGATTTCGTTTAATTGTAGTAATAAAAAATTAAGTATGAATTTGACTTGTTATAGTAATATTTACAGAAGAGATTGATATGGTTGACTATATTTATTCATATCTTTACCTTACTTACAAAAATGTACGTATACTCTCAAACAAATCATCATATTAAGGTCGAAACATCACGATTTTTGGTGTTTAATCTTGATTTTACTAAATCTGCTAATTCAATAAGCTTTCTGTTGCTGAAGGTTACATTATTTATCAGATAGTTGAATGGCACATATGCACTTATAATTTCGTCATAACAGTTTATTGACAGTTACCGGCGATCGAATTCGATGATTATAGTGGAAATGAAAAGTTTACCAACAATCAAAGATGTCACCACTCGCCACCGGCGACTGGTGTATTTTCCTACAGTTATTTAACAAATTCTTAACACATTTTTGGTTAAGTCTTATTATTTATTGTCAATTTTGTCAATCATATTTTTCGGTATTAAATTTTGACTCTGAAGAGTTAAGACGACTTCAATCACATTCTGAACCCAAATCCATCAAGCTGCTTAGACTACAAAGCATGGCAAAAAATTCATGCATACATACACAGCATCGATAACCTCACCGTATACAGAACCTTCTTTATGACGCAGACAGATAAAAACAGCATTATATTATCTAGTATATAAGTACTCATGTTGGGACCAACTAGTAAAATTCGTTTTAATTCTATGCTACCGATAGATAGTAACTAAACAAACTAGATATACACAGTATCGAAAATAATATCGACGTCAACCAAACCATTTGTTTGAAGCAACACCTATTAAATAATTCAAGTAATAGTAATAAGAGTAAAAGAAACGAGTAAAACAGTAGACTACACGGTTGGCCTAGTGGTTTCAGTGGTCGCCACACCGCTTCCTACTGCGCCATGTGTTGTGGGTTCAAATCCTACATGGGACAACACTTTGTGTGATCCATACATTTTTGTTCTAAGTCTTACTTAGTAAGTCGTACTTTATGTCTGTGTGTTTGTAAAGATCCCCGCGATACAGGAATGTATATTCCTAATGCGGGAGTTGTCTTTTTAAGAGAGAAAGAGAAGAGAAGAGTAGTAGGCATTCTACCGTTCTATTAATGACATATCTAACACAACTGTACAGCAGTCAGTCAATGAAATTGATTAAGATTAGAGGCTAGTAAAGGAAACTGATGGCTACTGTGGCGACTTTCACATAGGTACAGCGTAACAGAAGAAACATACTACAAAGACATCTATCGAAGATACATCGAACTACATAGTAACTACTAATTCTGAACCACGATATAGAAGTTCTCGCGCCGATCAGTATGTATACAACTTCCTAAATTCAACCGTTGGACCGTGGCTCACCAGGCATAATCACATCGCCTAGTCGGAGGAACCTCCCTTTGTGTTGGAGGGATATGATACCCGTCCTTCCACAGCTACTATTAACAGAATACAAGTCCTTACAGCTTATATATAGTTAGAGTTGTCTGAGCAACATTGCTATTGTTCGATTCGGTATAATGGTGTATGCGGTATTTAAAAAACTACTGTCATTATTCCTTCTTGCAGAAGAGCATCGTATAATAAAGAGCATTGACAACCATCCGCTGTGTACTTATAAACTTTTCTATCGAAATTCACCGTCTATGTTCACTACTTACAACTATGCTGACTTGCTTTTGCTAACTTTCTTGCAGAAAAGCATTTTTTATACTACTTTTCTCTCGTAAGCCCAGCGTGGAGTTTTTATCCGAAACTTTCGTGCACTCATCACAACGAAGGAATTCAACCACGTTAGTACTTTAGAACATACAGAAAAAAAACATTTCTAATATTATCAAATAACTCGTTCTCATCAGTTCCCTAACTCGATGGATCTTCTTTTGGATTACACATCAATCATCACATAAACTTAGTTCATCAACCTAGTTTTTTATTATTCCCACACAGGAATTAGTGACAATGCAATAAAATTATCAGATTATTTAAAAAGGCTTTAAGCATCTCTGTATGTATAAAGTTTAAATAAATATAAAGAGGCAATGCTTTGTTTCCATATTTATTAATGTCTTAATAACCATAACATGATTGAGATAACATGTATTTGTTCTAAAATGAGAAATTATCAAAGAAAAGACTGATGCGGTTCGAACCAGTTTCTAATGTGAATGACACTGCATTCTTAGCTGATAACGACGACTGCGGCAGCGAAGCCCCAAAATTCAGTGGCGTATAGTTGTATGGACTCATTTCAATATAGATAAAAGTTCCATATCTTAGTCAAATAATGTATGTAATGTTTGGTTTTGGGGGTTATTTGTCTACATAAAGTAAACACAAGCCTACAATTACTACAGTTACCAGGCACCCTAGCATCTTTTGACGTTTACTTTTATTTTACGAAAGTAGGTCGTATGTATTTTCTTTTGTAACTTCTCAAGCAAAATTTCAAATCGGCAGTTGTTCCTATATGTATAGACAGAATGACAAATTCTAGAAGATAAGGTCTTGCAAGCACGCCTTGTCCAAGCTGTAAGCGTATTGTAGGCGAGGTTCTGCAAAAGTCTGGTTGCAAACGCTATGTGAAGTGGCCAATAGGCTTCTTAAGTTTTTATATCTGACATGAATGCCAGATTTTTCACTTATGAAATATACCATTTAATTTTGGTGTTTCTAGGTCAAACTCCTGCAGCGGACAAGAAAACAAGTATTCTATCTTTGTTTATCTATGTCATAGTCTCATGGTAGACAATGACATGTAAAAAATATTTAATAATACTTACTTTAAATTTCATTACACTGATAAAAAGGTTAATGCACTTACGACTGAATGTAGTGTTATCTTGCGTCTTTACTTTTTAAATATGAGTTACAAGTTTGCATCTGTAGGCTTTCTTTGCCTTATGTAAACAGATAAATAAAGATTAAAAAAAACATGTTTATATGCTAATAACGTGAGATGTTTCTTGTATTTCATTAAGAGTTGATGACTGCAAGATTAACGTGCAGTGATACATATGCGGTATTTTGTTTGCTTTAATAATACTTAAATAATATAAATATGATCGGGTGAGATAGACATGTTGATATTTTGAATCTACTTTACGTTGTTTTTTTAATCTTGTATAACTTTGAATACTTCTACTTTTGGCAGGTGTATTTTAGAGAACCTGTTTGTGTACGTCTAGTATTCTGATTCTTTAATTTATTATTGGAAGTAGCAAGTGTTTGTCCACCATTCTTACCTCAAAACTGGAATGTTAAGCAGGCAACACTTTCAAAGTGTTGTTGACTGATCAGAAAAAAAAAGATGACAACCAATGAAAGCTTGATAAGCTCAGAAAGAAGTTTATCTACTGTGATAAGGTGATCACCACTTAAACCAATGTCTCGGCGTCATTAATCGTTAAATTTATCTGCAATACTTTGAACATTTATCGAGTGTCCTTCATTCGGCATTGAATCAAAATAAATCTCACTAGTATTCAATGAGAAATGGAAGAGTTCCAAAACTAAAATCATACGTTTATCTTTGAAAATATTTCTATGCTCTCGATTTATAGTCGAGGTTCATTTCTAATCAATCAATAGACATATCTTATAGACAAGCCTGGACCGGCAAAGTTTTCTTTTATTATATAGGTCACAAAAACAAGTTTCATCTTATCGTCGCCCTTGGACGCTTACAACTCGAGAAACAAGTGCATTCCTTTCTTTTGAGACCCTTTGCCCTCAGAATGGGGGGTATTGGTCTCGCTCACTTGATGAGAAGAAATGTAAGAATTCCCCAACACTGGTCTTCTGTGTGGTCGTGATATCACTCGGCCATCGTATTACTTTAAGGTGTTACTCAGAATTTCTCCTGCGTGTAAATGATGCGTAGTGTAGTGATACTACCAATGAGTCAGGTCAGGTGTTAAATAAGCGAATGAACATTAATTTAGAACAATTTACGCTGCGCTTTAATGGATGCCTTACAGACGAGATTGTTCCATTATTGTTCGGGGTTTTCAGCATTAAATGCTATCCATTTGTCTATAGGCATAGCAAAATCGATGACATCTAGAACATTACATTATAACTTAACATTATTAACATCAACAACCTATAATGTGCCACTACTGGGATTGGATCTCCTCTCAGGAGAGGGTTAAGGCCATACGTCCCCACGCTGGTCAAGTGCAGGTTGGGGACTGGCGAGAATACGTTGTGGCTACGTAGATACGTACGGCGATAACGGCAAGATTGCCGTTGGATGTTTTTAAGCCGAAGGCTTCCAACTAAGCTTCACGACCGTTGTCCTATGATAACAACCGGTAGCGACTGTAAGCAAGTAAGACTTAACAAGACTGTAAGACTTAACGTGACCTCCGAATCACGGAGACGCTCATAGGGACATGCCACAAGCGGTCACCCATCCAGGTACTGACCGCGCCGTCGTTGCTTATCCTCGGTGATTGTTTATAATCACCGAGTGCAACTGGGCTATGAGCGCCTGTATATAGCGCCTATAAGTGATTATTGTAACATTATGAATGTTACAATAATCAGTTACGATTCAGTAGTTCTAAGAATCAGTATGCGATAGACATGTGTACATTTATGACGATACGGTTCCCATAGCTATCATTTCGCTGATCGAGGTATTCTAGCTTTGGATCCGATGGTATTTTAAGATAAGATTTACAAGTTACTGGCACGAATTGGAATGTTTGTATATTTGTATCTGTGTGCTTCTATACTAGGTAGTTATACAAATAGCAAAAATAACAGAGCTAGCGGTTATAGAAATGGCAAATAAAATATTTAAAGAACAATTAATTAATTGCGCTCGTAAAGAAATACAGGTATTTTCTTAACTCTAAAAGGTTGTGTTACGAATAAATAAATAAAATCACAGGAACTAATGTTTATCAAATATATAATTTTTAAACATATCTAAATTGCAAATAAGTAAATACAAATCACTGAAAGTAAATGTATAGTGACCATGTAGAAAAGGCATATGAAATATTTGTTTCGTACCAGTATCACTAAAATGATAGTAACCTCTATATACACATATATTTGCCTGTTTGTTACAGAGTCCAACCGCATGTGGGCGAGCGCATCTTTTGTGGGGGTGCTCATTATCATTGGCCTGCCACTATGGTGGAAGACGACAGAAGTCTACCGGTAATTACTTATTGAAACTTTTATATTATGTTTAGTCAACATGTATTCGTAGATGGCCCAGGGTATGTCGGAGTACCAGGGATTTCAAGTCTAAGGTATACCTAATTCCCTGGTTGCTTGTACAGGTGACCTGAGGGGATTACAGGACCGATAAAATGGGGGATGTCTAAGAGAGTGTGAAACGAGAAGGTGAGGGCAACCAATTTTCCATTCCGCAGCAAATCAACCAAGCGCATCAGAGCGTAGAATGGTCTCGATTAGCGCTGGCCTGTAATTAACTATATATGGGTAAACCGCTTATATTCTAAGGTGATTCCATTTCCATTAGATCCGTTGAGTTAATGACCTATGTGGTTTTCCGTAAGATAAAACCATGTTTTAGTTTCCTGCCGTTATCGACTCTAAACGTTAGATTGTTTATAAACACACTGAGTCCGATTTTGATAGAAAATCTATCTTTGACTAGCATTAGTGACACTGATGCAAGTCAATAATAGGTCGTTGTTACAATTATATATACATCATCAGCAGAACTTTATAGTTCACTCTTGGATAGAGACCTCTAATTTTTAATGAGGTTTCGCTCTAACATACGGTACGGTAGGTATAGCTTTGGTTTTAAATTTTCCTGCCTTAGTATTTATCTGCCTCAGTGGGCTATTACGACATATTACATATGCATGTTTTTCTTTGATTTGCCTCCAAAGTCATCATCATCAACAACTCATAAAGTCCCTCTGCTAGGAGCGGGTCTCCTCTCAGGAGCGTGTTAAGGCCATACGCCTCCAAAATGATATTGAATTACCTAAAAACATAAGACGCAACGCATTAAAAACTGTTACGGTTACTTATAATTTATTTATTACTGTCTTTTTAATGGCTCTACTCTGTCGATATATATAGTTAATCACGCGCAAGTAATAATAACTAACACGTTGTTAAACGCGTGCATACTCCCACAGTCTTTGATAATATTTTAATAATCGAGACCTCATAAAACTTACATGAGCAGGCTATCACCGTACCGAATGATAATAATTTGTTGAAATTTTTCAATATTTTTAATTACTGTGTGATTACTTATGATTGTTCTATTATCTGGGAATATTATGGTTTTCTTTTTAAACGAGTTGTTCTCGTATAAGAGAACTTACTGATCCTCAGTCGTTTCCGTCTCCAAAGTATTTCTTCTATGATCTAATGGGAATCTTAAAAACTTTTGCGAACGAAGAAACCTAGTTGTTACCTGTAGTGCTCGAAATCACTCAAATGTTTTATAATTATTCATTATCGTTCCGTGTGCAATCATTTCAAGTTAAAAAAAGCTACTTTGAAAGATTCCGTTACGCAACAGCTAGATAAATACAGATTAAACTAAAATTTTCCAATTAAAAAGTAATTCGTTTTGTTGAGAAGTATACAGATTATGACAGATATGTGCTAAGGCAAGAAATGTACAAGAGTGGAGACCACTATTAGACAAGTGTCATAAAGGGCACACTGCAGCACTATGAACTTGAGGAAAGTACGGGTGCGGGCGGATACGGACTTCCCAAGACCAGAATGATTGACGCGCTTTGGAGAGCCTTTCATTCAGTATTGCAGCGCAATAGGCTAGTAATGATACAAACAAAAGCCTTGTAGACTTAAATGGAAACGCTGGTCTTATTTTGTTGCAAACATAATTACATCGTCCATTATCTAAGCTGGTATAATATTCTCATAGGTATATATTGACATTCAATAAACCTCTTAATACTGCCCTCCGACTGATAATAGCGATAACGGGTATTGATTGTTATATCCAAATATTTAAGGTTAAGTTATAAACAAATTGAACTTTTGAACTGTGATAACATTTAATTGTCGTGCATATTTATGTTACGATAATGCGTTTTATACTAAAGATCTCGCTATAAAATAAAATATGATTACTCACAAACAATGGGAATTGGACTGGCCTTATGTTATTGCATTGTCCGTCATGATCTCCTTTATTATCAGACCATCCAAATCGACATTCTAGTAGTCACTAAAGAATTCCACTGTTTGCTATGAATCTAAATTATAATCATTTTTAAACTACGTAAATACTGTACCGGTGAATTTTTTTCAAAGTTTACACAATAATTATCTACCTAATACTGGAAATAATTAGTTTTATCTTACCATGGTTGTAGATTAACCGTCAGACGATTTGTAATTGTTATAAATTTCTGCGTTTAATCCAGTACTGTCTGGTCCGAGTCTGAGCTGTAGAATCGACACACTTCTCTAATGGATCTAAAGGATTAGATAAATAGAGGCTCTCGATAGTATCTAAGAATTACGTCATTAATAGCTGAAGTTTTTTTCTACAATTTCAAGCTGTACAAAGTTCAATCGTATTCGCTACTACCTACTATCAATATGCCTAAAATTAAAATAAATATATGTGTATGCATAGACAAAAGTTGGCAATTTTCTTTACAAAACATCGGTTTTTAATATTAGATTCAATAATTAATTTAGACTTTTGTTTCGCGATTAATCAATATATATACCTACGTCTAGTATATAACGTATTTGATTTGACATTATTGTTTTGGCCGTTACTACATACTTATTACCTTAATATTTCTATATTAAATTACAATACATATCTATACAAATAAATAAATTGAAGAGTCTGTTGTAATTTTAAACAGCTTTTTTTTTGCTGAGACTGTCTGTCCCTATATCTCTATCTCTGGTACGGCTGGACCGATTTTGGCGGGACTTTCACTCACAGGTAGCTGAAATTTTAAGAAGTAACTTAGGCTACTTGTAGGGTTCCGTAGTTCACATCTTGAAACCCTTACACTTACACTTTCTTCATATCCGTCCGTCCTCGGCTTACCTTCCAAACGATTAGTGCTAGAAAAATACATATTTGTATGACTAAGGGTATTTATCACGCCGACAAAGTGTTAAATTAAAATCACGAAAAAAAATTTTTGGGACACCTCCCCTTCACGCAATGTTAGGACGTTTTAGGCTTGCCTTCCCCGTCTTCTCTGTTCTCTAAAAGTTAAACGACCGGAAAAGTCTGAAAAAAATCGTGGACGTTTGACGTTGAACGTTGAAGGTAAACTATACGGCTTAGGTAACTTTTTGTCCATTCAAATACATACTGTGGATGACTACGGAACCTTATTATATGCGTGGCCTAATAAGCATTTTGCTGATTTTCTTATAATAGCTTCGCCACAACCGCGGGGCTCAGCTTGTTCTAAATATGTAATCGTGAATAAGTATACCTATACACGATTCCTAAAGAACAGGATTTGAAATGGCAATGCTGTACAGTAAATATTCAAATTTTATCATAAGTTGATAGAGCAAAGAGAAAAGGCCTGCTGACGATTAAAAATTTTGCGCTCACTCATTCATGATGATGATGGTGATGATTCATTGAGATTAGCAATCCTTAAAAATCCTATTCCCATACGATTATATATCACATCTACATGCATCTACAATTACATCATACATACAATATCATACGTATAAACTACTATACTGCTAAGTGTTAGGATTCGATGTATTTGAGAAATAATCCTGCGGTGTAAGAGACAATTTAAGTCACAATATCGCTTAGAATAACAACCCCTAATTATCGCAGAGGTCGCTACGTTTATCACTGATATCACTCAAATATTTATCACACTGTTACTCAACTTAAACTGAACTACGGCTTGCGAGACGTCTTTTTTATACAGCATAGAGTTATTACTAGTCCATTCTACTACATACTCGTACTTACAAGGTCGTTGACCAGTACCAAGAACGCGCCCGCTGGCGAATGTGCTCGAAACAACTGCGCAGCAATCAATCTATATTCGACGGTATTTGTATCGAATTAAGATTCATTATTCTGTGCCTCAAGCAATCAACGAGAACTTTCCAATGTTTAGGCATCTCGAGCGTTGTTTGGAATAATCTTTTTTCGTAACAATACTATGAATATCTGCACTATAATTGTACGCGAATGAGACAGCCGGAATAGGATGGGAGAGAGCCAGGACTCTGCCGTCCCAAAGAAGTGGCACCATACGCGGTAGAGCTCATAGCCATCTCCAACCTTTACGAGCGCTGACTTGGGGGTCACCCTAGTAGAAACAGTCCCAAGACGTTAATGCGATGTGTTCCACGAAGTATATCTACATTCTAGTAACCAGCTAACTGTAAACACCTAAACAATATAAAAGTAGATAAAATCATAGAGCTGACGACAGACAACGAGGCCTACAATTGTTATCAGAGCAGTCGTTCCCAAGACACACACTTAACCGTGTACAATAAAATAAATTTAAAGACTACTAACTCTAAAAACAATTACATACATGTTTACACACGGATAATAACTGTCTCACGACTGTTGCTTTTAACATTAATAGTAATACCTCAAACTGACTCATTAGTGGAATCAAACACACAAACATTATCACACATTCGTTCCTGTAGTAAGCGAATAATTTAAAATGATTGTTAAAACTGGAAATACCTTGGGAGAGCCATCTTCACATCAACAGCTTTTGATAGTTCGCTGCTGAACATGGGCTTTTCCTATAAAGGAGGTCTTGGCTTACTATATCACGCTGGCCAGATGGAATGATATAGGGTTTCTCCCTCACGGAATAAACGGGGGTGGTGACAGTCCGTGTTCTTAACCCTTCACTATACGAAAAAAGAAGGACAATGTATCGACAATTGTGGCTTCACAGGAAACCACACTTAAGAAATACTTTCGTTGATGTGAATGAGTAGGGAGATTATCTTTGAAGGAGACTCCTTTCTCTCCCCTAACTCAGGTAAGGTGGGGCGCTGCTGTATATTCAAATGAATGTAACTGACTCATTTTTACACACTATACCATAAAGTACACGACGGACAGACGATTTAAAGAAAGTTGCTGGTAGCGGATGAATGCGGACTATTCAAGACCGGGATAGCTGGTGCTCTTTGGGGAAGACCTTCGTTCAACCGTGAACGGCTATATTTAAAACGATTTAAACCAATATATATTTTTTTATTTATCTTGTTTTAACATATGATTTTATTAATCGTACCCTTAACAATATGTTGTTAGATCAGATTTCGGATTGTTGAAACGGTGTATATAATAATGTTAATTTCCTAATCTATAGTACAAATGAAATCTTACACTTATATTTGCTGTTGAATGCTGACTTCCCCGAGTTAGTTAAGAAGTATAGTCATTGCTATTACTCTTTTTATTGACTTTAAAATTTCCACCTTGAAGTATACTTCTCAATTTTATTTTATAAGTGGTAGGAAAGATTCCATATTTTTAAATCAGTCCGCAAATCGTTTCATATTTAGGTGGCAAATATGTGTCACAACAAACATTGCTTTGTGTACTAAGTTTGACGTAAGCAGTGAACTCAGAGCGATTTAGATATCATAAACGGACTGACGGATGATTCTTTAAAGGCTATTTTTTCTTCACACGTACGAAACCCTCCAAATTAGTAAAATAGTGATCTTTTCTAGAATGATACAGAAGTATCTCAATGAGCTGCTATAGTGTTGGTAACCATGCTGCATTCGTAATAAGTATGGTGACCACAACTCTTGGATCTTGCTCATGCTTTCTACCAGGCAGAAAAGAGTCACTTAGAGACTGCCTCGGTGGCCCAGTGGTAGCGTATGCGACTGCTGTTCCTGAGGTCTCGGGTTCGATTCCCGGGTCGGATCAAATGTTTGTATGACCTGCAAATATTTGTTTCGGAGTTTGGGTGTTTTCTATGTATGATATGTATGTATTTCCAAAAAATAACGTATATAAGTATTATATCAGTTGTCTGGTACTCATAAAACAAGCTCTGCTTAGTTTGGGACTAGATGGCGTTGTGTGTCAGATATCGGAAATATATATTATTATTATTATTACCTTATCAGGTAAACTAAAAAAAAAGAAGAAGCACTTTAGAACTGCTGCGATGCCGAAAAAGAAATCTGTTTTTCCCGTTTTGAAACATTTTAATTAACGCTCAAATTGTACTGGTATATCATCATCATCAGCCTATTGCAGTCCACTGCATCCAGCTCCTGCCATCCGTCCTGCGCAAATCATCGCTCCACCTGGCCTGTGGACGTCTTACACTACGTTATACTACTGGTATATGAAGCGTGGTTATTTATTGATCCCACAGCTTTCCCCATAATTTTTTCAATTAGAACCAGTAGTTCTTGATATTAGCGCGTTCAACTAATTAAACATTTCAGTTTTATAATATTAGTGTAGATTTGGTACAGAAGTAAATATAAATCTTTAAAATTTTCTTTCACAGAGTGTCACTACCGTATGACAAGATCAGCTCATTTGACTCCTTGTCTCATACGATCACAGCAGAACTCACAGTACTGGCTAATGATGACGCAACTGCCAGTGAAATATCAAACCTGATAGAAGAAGCCTTTCGAGATTCAAGTAAGTTCTATTTGTTTATACATATATATGGCATAATATTTAATCAGTATTGTGATCTTTGGATGATAACAAAAGTGTTCTATCTTTTATCCCCGTTTTACAAACTTTGTACCCCCAAAGTTCTTAAATAAACATCAATATCAAACATTTTGAATTCAAATCTTTGGATTCAAAAATTTTTCTCTTTCGTTACTTTAGTACAGGACCCTCAAAACATTTTTAAAAATAAGAAATATTGCAAAATATTAGTCTAGTATAATAAAAGCCTTATTAGTACATTTACTTAAAAACTAGGTAAGTAATTTTTTCTATTCACAAGTTGTTTGCTTCTCGAAGAAGATATTTAAATTTTTATAGACATAGATTTCTTCGGGATCCTTAAATTTGATCACAAGATGGTTTCAATAAGCTAATCCCATGCTGAAGCATATGCAATAAGCAAGAATATTAACCTGCGATAAACCATCAACACCAACTCCTCTAATTTTCTTTGGATTAATTTCGTTGCGGGTCCCAAGACAGTTTAATTTCTAATGGACTTCAAGTTTCATAGCTCGGTGCGTTCATAGGTCACTGCTTTTGATACTGGTGTACAGAAGCTACAGTAGTGGGCGTGTGTGCCGTACTAGTCCCATTATAAACCATCAAAACTTCGTCATAAAACTCTGATGGAAAACGTGATGATATTCATTTTATTTATTTCTTCTAACAACTTCTATAAGTACAAGTTTCTTGCAGGGCTGGCAACTAGTGAGTCACCTGTCGATACAAATGTCTACACCATTCTTAAATAATTCTTAAAAATAGTTAAACATTAAAAACTCATTTATCGCTCATTAGTGAGAACAATAAGTAATTCGATAAGGAAGTAAATCGCGTAACTTTTATTGGCTGGCCTGAACCCGTGCTATCTTAATGGTATTTATAAAAAAATTATTGAAAATGACTATGATAGGTTTGCTTTATTTGTTCCGATATATATATATATATATATATA